>VDFB02341218.1:0-124915 GCA_007258455.2 Sequoia sempervirens | reverse complement strand
CATCCAAATCCAGTTCCATATCAAACATCTGATATCATCATGTCCTAGATGCATCCTTCCTACAATGGACATCAACATCAGGCACCACCGTAGTTTAGTCTTGGCTAGTGGTATGAAGAACATTAGATTGTTTATTTACTTTATCTTTATCTTGTTGATTTATCTTATTGCACTCATTCCAAGGACCTATCAATGATGTCTAATCGCAAATATAGAGAGATAGGAATGGGTCAATGATCATTATCTTTGTCTTTTGTGCTTGGATGTTCTTCTTGTAATATAACTTGGCTAATACTTGCTTTGTTAGGTGCATCCTAGCAAGGTTTTGTATGTCAAGTGTGAACAAGAATATCTCTATCTTTTTCAAGTCAAATTCCAAAGGCACTAGGCACACAACACCATCTTTAATTATTTATACCCTTGATGCATCGCGGCTATTCATAAGGTAAGTAGCCCTTTAAAGTCCCAATTCTTGATAAGAAAATTATCATCCATCTCTCATCATCATCTTTAATAAAGTTGGCTTGTTGAATGCTCTTGTCATCATCTCATTTCTTCTTTTCCATGCTAACATCATGCCATGATAGTTAATCATCATCACTAATGCATCCATCTTGCACCCATGAATCATTAGCATACATAAATATCATAATCACATCATCCATCTCATCCATCTCACATGCATTGCATTATCATTTAAGTTGTTTAGGATAATATACATTGTTTATTCTAAGCATCTTAAAATCATCTCATTTGCATCATCATCATAGCCATCCATACGTCAATTTTGAGCCTCTTTATCATGATATTGACCCTCAAATTGAATCTTTTTGCTCGATCTCTCGAGGGGGCAATATACCATTATATTTCTTTCCGCTGGGGCATCCAAAAAAAATATAATTTTTTTGAATTTTGATCACGACAAGTTTATTCTTTGAACTGACGCAACAAGTACATTGCTTCAAAAAGGGGTAAAATGTACACATGCAAAATTGGCATCATGCATTTAATTAAGTCATATTCATCTATTCATTAAATAAATCAAGTTTATTTGATCAATCTCCTAAAGTCATCCATTTAAACTAAATAAATTAACTTTATCTAATTTGATCCTAACATCATCCTCTTTGATTAAATAAATCAAATCTTTATTTAATTAAATCTAAAATCATTTCTTCTCATTTTTATTTATTTTACTCCTAACATATAAGTCAAAATTCAAAATAACTTAATCCTCTCTTAAATTAATCAAATCTTGGTTAAATGTAATCCATGTCACATCCTCTAGCTTTTCCCACTTGCACAAATAAATCATTTGATTCATTTATTAAATCTTCATTTTCTCTCAACTTTGTATCTTGAGGGAATATTCCTCCAATTTTAATTTTCCTTCTCATATGTCTTGTCCTCCAACATAGCATTAACTCCCCTTTTACATGTCCCCCACTTGGCATTTAAGACTTTTTATCTCCCTCCAACAAGCCATCTTTGAATTTCAAATCTCCCCCTCTTTGGCACATTGACCACGATGTGCACAACCTTCATCCTCTCACATCTTGACAAGTGGCATCTTGTCATTGGATCATGTTTTGTCTGACATCCTCCATGTCTTGCATTCTTCTCTCATTTTATTCTATAAATAGAGGCATCTCTATTGATTTAATCCTCCACAACTTGAGACACAATTCAAGCATTTCAATCTTGTTCATCATATCATCCAGGAGCTTATCAAGGATTGGGAAAGGGATTCTTTCCATAGAAGCACCAATCCACTATGAGATAGGGGTTTGATCATGCTTTCATATGCTTGCATTAGTTGTTTTTGTTATATTCAGTTTGCATATTTAGCATGGTTAAGTATTTAATAGGGATGTTTAATTTAATGTGTTTTAAATGACTAACATGATAATATTATGTTAAGATTTTAGAAATATGCATATTTGGCATCCACACTCTGATTCATGGCCCTAAGTCGAGGAGTTGATGGGAGAATTAGCTAGGGTGGGGTTCCATGAATCATCATCATCATTGGTGTTATCAGAATCCCCCGACCCAAAAGAAATGGTTGTGGGTGTGGGCTCCAACAAAGGCTTGCATATGATAGGGATGGGAGGGGTATTATCAATAGGGGGCTTTACGAGCCCAGTGCTGATGAATGGTAGGGGAGTTTCATTGATAGTGAGAAGGGATGGCGTTCCTTGGGGGATTAGTGGGGTCCAAAATAGTCAAAGTGTTCTTGTGCATAGTAGGGGAGGAAGAAAGCCTCATGAAACTTACACAAATGCAAGATCAGACCTTGGAGGGTAATTTCTTACTTTTGGCCTTGGACATTCTGTGATTGCTCAAGCGAAGACATAATCTAGGGAAATTCATCTTAATATTGTACCTAAGATGGTTGAGCATGGGGAAAAGGTGGGAGTGTTTATGGTGCGGTTGGAATTTGGGTTATTGTGATAAATATACTCTACCTTAATAAGTAGAGCCCCTACTTCCCCTATGTGGAATTTCTTTTTGGAAGTTCAATGTGTTAGAAATAAATTTTGGGCATTTTATGATTGTGTAATATGTAAGTCGAATATGTGCATGTGAGTATTGTAAGTATTAAATTTATCTTGTTGTGAAGAGTTACCCAAGTAGCTAAATGTTCCTGATGGTCGGAGGTCAATTGTCTTGCAACCCTATGGTTGGGTGTAGAGACCATTGGCTATTTGTTTTTCTCCCTCTTTGTTGTTTATTTTCAGTTTATTCAATGGAGATTGAAGAAACTATTGGAGCTGAACAAGTTATTTCAAAAATCCATATGTTTTTTTTGGGACACAAAGAATGATATCTTTGATTCATATTATATTTATGAAAGAAAATTGTAAATATATTATTTGTTAAGTTGAAATCAAGCATGTGTGAAAATGAGTATATTTATGCTTTTCCTTGAAAAGAAAAGTTTGTTTTATTTTCATTATATGGTTAACAAGAAAAGTATATTGTTCTAGTAATTGGTTATGCATATGCATGTTTTAAAAAGTTTAAAGAATTGTTGAATGTACCTCCCAAAGATGATTTTACAAGGCTTTTAAGATTTAAACAGTAAACATATTAAAGAATTTTAATGAAAGTTTGTTAGGATGTGACATCAGAAAAATAAATAAATAAATAAATAAATTGATTGAAAATGTAAACAAATTTCTTCATATCTTCCATATCATTTCAAACTGAAAATTGATTTGATTCAATTAATTTTTTTTATTTTTAAAATTTACCTTATAATCTTTATTCCACCTCTTCAATCATAAAAAAATACTTTTTAGCTTTTTTATATCAAATACATGTTCTTAAAATCTTTTCAAAGTAAATCATGTTTATTTCCAAGAAAATAAAAAAAATTACATGAACAAAATTTCGAACATTGATTTTACAAGTCCATTATAAAATTATGTCTTATAATTTCCTAACGACATGCTATTTTCTTATATATTAATTTTTATTATTTCTCCTTTATGTCCTTTTCTACGTTACTGTAATTATAACCATAAAATCTACATTTGCATGTAGTTTAGCCCATGATAATTTAGTTTCAATATTAACAAGTTCTGAACAGCAGCTAAACATCATAGTTAATATAAAACAAAAAAATCTTGGATAGATACGACCGTTGACATAAGTTTATATAGAGGTAAGAAATTTTTCTATTCCCAGTCATTGTTTTGGAACAGAAGAAGGTTTATAGAACTTAGGTTGGATTTCTGCTTGGTTGAAACAAATCACAGAAACTTGGGATTTTTTTCTTTTTTATAAACAACGAAAATGCATGCTTGAACGACTTAAATGCCGACTCTCTTTTATGTGTATTTTGACAGGATCTTTTAACTATGGACATGGAAAAGTACCTGTCACAGTTGGAAGGAAGGATTGAGGATCTTGAAGATGAAAATGCGTGGATGAAAGTAGCAATGGAAACAATAAGTGAACAGTTAACTATATTTGACAGCTTGATTTTATATCCAACTTATCAAAAGAAATTGGATCGTTACACAGGACCTGAGAAAGGCATGGTGGAGTTGGCTATGAAGGCAAACTTCTTCAAAACTTCGTATGACATACGGAAAGAGGCAAAAGCAGACATGAAGGAAAGGCGTTCAAAGCGACATCGTACTGACTAATCCTGTGTTTGTCTTAAACCAGTCTGAATCGCCCGTTGAAACATTTGCTTGAGCTACTTTTGTAATGTATAAGATATTACCTATACAAGCAATATATAAAATATATTCACTTTATTTTATCGGCTTCGCTGACAATGTTTTTGGTCTTTTATTTTTGGTATTTGTGTATACTTTATGCATTTTCCTCAGATATTTACATGATTTTTTTAATGCTTGTGTTTACCCTTACTATTTTTTAAGCTTAAAAATTCTTAAAATGGTCACGGTCATGTCTTTTCTAATTAATGTCATGTTTTGTAATGCAGATGGTATTATAGTGTATTTGAAAGTTTGTCTTAGGATTTGTAAAGTGTATAACACCTAATTTCAACTTTCTTCTACTCAACTTTCTTCTACTTGTCATATATAATAGAAGAGTAAAATGAAAGACAATAATATGTAAATTGTTTGATAAGCTCCATGAGACGCATATACTAGTTTCACTATTTAAATTCTTATCTGGTTACAAAATTTATTTGAACATTTACGACATTCACAAAAGTATCAATTATTTATAGCGTAACTCCCTTATTCTCCATTATCTCATTAATAAAATTATGGTAATATTCATGTGTTATGCTTCCATGTTGAGTGTTTCATTTTTGTCCAAATTAACAGTACCCTCACTATCACAATTTATCCTAATTGATCCTTGACCCAACTCAATATTTGAACAAAATCTTTCATAGTAGACTACCTTGTTACAAGTTTTATTAGCTTCAATGTAGTTCATTTCTATCATAAAAAGACTGACCATAACCTCATGCTTGCTCCAAATTATTACGCTATCAAATAGTATGAAAGGTAATTATTTATTGACCTTCTATTGTCTCTATGTCTCCTATCCAATTTCAAGAGAGAAATCCCTTAATATTTTTAGTTCTATAGATGACATATATAACTTGTCTATCTAAGTTGGTTGAGATTACTTATCAAGTATCTTGAAGAATCACCTCCACTAACATAGTCGTGCTCCAAATGACCTACATAATCCATACAAGTTAGTTGTAGGTGACCTATTGAACCTCTACAAATTGTCTATTTATGAGGTGAATAATAAACCTTTAAAAAAATATTACTTTCTTGTTAAATACGAATTGCACATTTGCATTTTCATCTTGATAGCATATAACAAGCTTCACACCCAAACTAAGCTATAGAATATAATATATTATTGATCCTCCCATTTCTAATATTAAATATATCATGTCCACTAATACTAAAAGGAATTGTCACTAGAGAAAAACTTTCAACCATAAAATTTTCCATTGTCAAACTACAACACACTATAAGGAACAATGTATAAAGAGGCTCCTAATTTTTTTATAAATCTATTATCATATAAATGAAAATGTATTATTACAAACAATGCATTAGCAGCCAAATCCAATCAAGTTCTTAAATTGAAATCGCTACATCCAATCCATCACTTCCCTTCTTCTCTTTCTCTTCTTTATGTGGATTTTTTAATTTCCTATCTTTTTCCTTGTTCTTTTAGATATTTCAATTTTCTTAGTTAAGTATAATGATAATCTATAGAAATAAGTATTATATTCTTTTATGTCAAAACATTATCTAAAGAATTAAAAAAATAAAAATGATAAGGTATCTTACATAATTTACATTATAGATAAAAGGTCATATAAGAGTTAGTTTTGTATTTTTAAAGATCCAACCTCAACACAAGTGATGATATGTATAAGGGTTTCAAATTCAAACTTGTATCTGATAATTAAATGATACTTGATATTTTAGAAAATTCTAAGTAAAATTTAACCCTTTCATAATGTGTAGAATGTTTCAGAAGCTAAACAAAATAATATTTTGATTATTCGGATTTTCTTAGTGCATGACATGAAATCCCAACATTATAATGTAAAGAAAACAGTGTAATATGGTGAAATGGTTGTAGAAATATATGATATATTTTTTAATTAAAAATATTTAAAAATATTTCAAACTAAGTCAATTATCTATCAATTTAATTTGTAGTATAAATTATAATATTTTATCTAAAAAAAAATCTGATATAATGAATAATAAGCATATTTGATATGTTGTGGCGACTTCTAGAATTTTCATCACTATTTTCAATGGTTGAATATAATATTCTAGTTTACCCATGTTTATATGGGTGAATTGTGAGTTCATTAAGGGGTAAGTGCATGGAATGAGAGATTAAAAATTAGTCAAAATTAAACAATTTTTTATATAATATTTTTGTGAAATTAGCAAAACTTAAACTTGTATGAGTAATTTCAAATGTGTACATTAAAAATTTGGAAATATAACAACCATAAAATTTGTAGGTAATCTACATCTATCTTCTAAAATATTAATAAACTTAAAAAAATAATAAATGGTAAAGTAGTGAAATGATGATTATACAAAAAATTATTTCTATTATTATTAATAAAATATAACATAGTGTTGGGGTGATGGGCCTAGCTTGATTGGCTAAAGCATCCTGTTGCAAGAGGTCATGAGGTCTAGTCTCCCCATTGTACCCGCGGTATCATAGGGTGTGTCACGCAGCACCATCAGTCATGTGAAAAAAGTAATTATATCATTGAACATGTGTATTATATAACTTGCATGAAAATAATATAAAAAGTAATTTATTTTATGTGTATGGAGTGAAGAGAAATTATATCAAATTACAACATATTATTTTTGAAAAATGATAGTTTTAATATTTTATCAATATTTTATTTGTGAGTAAGAAAGACAAATCACCATGTTAATTGATAAAATATGTAGTAGAGAATTATAAATTTTCACCATGAAATATTATTCATAATGAGATATGTCTTTTTTAAAAGAATCAAATAAATTTTATTCTTATATCTTACCTAATTTATTTAAAGTCTTTTAAGATATATTAAATTTTAAGTTATGAGTGAATTAGGTAATTGATTGGTTCCAAATATAATAAGTGAAGTTATGATTTCTTATAACTAGAAATTTATAATGGGTTCAAAATGATGGATGTTTCTTTGATTATCTAGTTTAGGTAACACCTCCTATGTCTAAATATAAGATTTTTTAGGTATGAAAATTAATCAATAAAATTATAGTTTATATTATACACTCCATCAATTATATAATTATATATATTTCAAGAATAATTTAATATTTTAGCCAGGTCATTATCAATTTATATACATTGAGTAAAATTGAGGTATTTTTTATTAAAATTAAATTAAGAAATAGGTAGTGAATCTAGGGTAAATATAGTAGATTCTTTTGTTTAAATTTTTATTGTATTTATTCATTTTAGTAAAATATAAAGCTAATTAGGTCACTTTAAGTATGTTGTTTCTACTTTATTTTTTTAAAATCACAAGTAGATCGACACTAATATTATAATCACTCTTGTTTAGCTTGATATGAAGCTACCTATCTAGTAGTAAAATTTATAGATTTAACTTCTACAAACATATTAGATTTGTCTTACAACATTAACTATTTTTTCACCAATTCAATACAAGAAGATGATTGTACCTCTTGAGGTAACTTGTTCCAAAAAAATCACTCCTTAAGGCCATCTATAATAATCTAAGTTCTCTACATAATTTATAGAACCCTTAGTGTCCCCTAGGGTCATTTATAAAGCACTCCATAAGGTCATATATACTATTATATCATAGAATCTATAAGGCCCCACCTTGCATGAGATTAGTAAAACCCTAATTTGTTTTATGTTTTCCTAAGTAGATGATAAGATGTATTGTGGATGATAAATAGTCTGATTATGTGACAATATTCTTGCATTTCATTTTGACAATTTTTATTGATGCTACCATGAAAGAGTAAGGACTTGTGAATTATGAATGAGTTGAAATTGTAAATGAAATTATCATACAATTAAATCTTATTTCAGCTATCAAAATAATGTGATATATGATTTTTACTTATAGTTTCTTCGGTAATTTATAGGGAAGGAAGAGTGCTAGTATGAGAAGGGAAGACCATTAGGAACACATTAAAAAGACATCTCCTTGAGATCATGAATTTGACCTCTTATTTGGGGCTTAGAAATCAACAAGTTAATATGCTAGTAAATTAAGGTGGTGAGGGTTGATATTGAAGGGATAATTGATTATATGTTATGTGGGTGTAAGTGGGGCTAGGGGTTAGGAACCCTTATCCAAGTGTGAAACTCGGATGGATCCTTAAGTGGGTCTTTAAAGAGGACTTTTGGGCAATTTATTTGGTTGGGATGTAAAAATAAGCCCCATAGGATCTATACCATAATGGTAGAGGTCAAGTGGGCATGCAATAGGGCCCCAAGGACATGATTTGACTACTAAAAATTCCTCATAATGAGGGGTGACGAATTTTGAGGAGAGGATGGGGGTGAAAAGATTGAGGGGTTGTCCAAGTGCATGTTCCCCTCTTTAATAAGAAAAGACCCTTATTGATAGAGGGAGGTACACTTCACAGCTCCCTCATCCAAAGGTTGCAAGTTGAAAATCCTATATATCTTTGAGAGGAAGGACGAGTGAGGTGTTACCCACTTATCCTCTTGGATAACTTTAGTGGAGATGGTAGAAAGAATGAGAAGAGGAGAGGATTTCACCTTTTTTGGAAGATAGTTATCAAGATGGTCTGGCTTGGAGAGGAAAGATAGATAAAAGAGTTCAATCCCTTCACCTAAAGAAAAGAGATAAGTTTTTTGAATTTCCATTTACCCTTGATTATTGATTGTAAGAAGATGCCATATTGTATGGATCATGGTTCAAAATAGTGAGTAGAGGCTTAGATGCATGAAATTTGGTGCTATGTTATTTCTTTTATTCCCTTGTTAAATTTGAGAAGACTCCATTCATCATCTTGGAGCTAAGAGACTTCCTTGCTCGAGGCTATGGCTAGAGCCCACGAGGCTCTATGATGTCATTATGGTAGGGTGGAGAGCAAGCCTTATTTAGTTTTGTGTGATTCATTGTATTTTTTTAAAATTAGTTGCGATGTGGAAAACTAGTGATTGTTGTAACATGAAAGAAAGTGGAGAAAAAAAGAGGCAATGATATTTTATTGGTATGTAAATCCTTAATTTCTCAATGCTAAAAATAATAGAGCAATTTGTAGACCTATTGATATGATGTTGAAGTTTCATACTTTCATTCTAAGAAAATGAAATAGGGAAAGTCTCATTTAATGGCTAGATATTCCTGTATCGTTTGTAATGAGAGATTCATTAGGGAAAATTGTACCTTATGGTAAAGATGGAAGGAGAATTCTCCATGAGATTGTGCTAGAAGAAAACATATAGGGTAGGAATGATGGGATATAATGTATCTGCTATTTTTCACATATAATAAAATGTTATTTCAACTTTGAAATAGTAGTCTCTATTTCATTTTGAGAATAAGAAAAATATATTAATCTAAAAGTGGTTGCGAGTATAAGTTATCATGTTAGGAATGAAATATGCTCCCCGTTGAAGGAATTTGTATGTTCATATTTGTTTTAAATATAATATAGGAATTGTTAAATGTCATTATATGACGTGTATCCCAATTTCAGACTATATATAATTAGTTCATTTCAGATGGGAAATGCAACAACTTGTTATTTAAAAAGGTTTAAGGTCAAGAGTAATAAGAATTCCTAGTATGCTACAAATTGTTTGATTTTCATGCAAATAAAAAGAGAGAATGATATAAATCTGATTTTCTTATTATTTATAAGTGGGTGATACATATCTTTTTCTAATTTTTTTTTTTACTTCTTGTTCTTAAAGTTTTGAAAAGAAGAGATCAAATTTTCATTTATATGGTCTAGTTGTCCGTCATAACAAATGCATTCAGGTTGGGACCTTTTCCCGTAGTGCCCTGTACATCTGCATATTTACACAAGAGTTCAACGAAGAGTTAAAAGAAAAGAACAATAACAAAAAAAAAAAAAGTAAAATGGCTACCCAACGCAGATCATAGGTTTTTTTCACCTATTTATGGCTACAATACAAAGTTATCGTTTTAACGTTTCAGTAGAAAATATATATATATATAGAAAAAAAGGGGTGTTTTAGGAGCCACTCCCATGGAGATGTGACAGCATGGTTTTGTGGCATCCATGAGGATGGCCCGTAGCTCCTTTGAAGCAGACCTGGGAAATATCAACATCACGTGCTCAAAGATTACTCATCGCCAAGGAGAATAATACTAGGGTTTCGTAACAAAAAAAAGTTGTGGTGTATGTAATAATCTAGCCACTCTGTCAGTCTATTGAAATATACGGAATGATTCTGGAGGTTTACCTTTATCATTATTGGTGGCTATCATCATTGGCAATTTAAGGACCCCGTTAGACTAGTCATGACATTTTATCTAATCTAGAGATAGTAACAATAGGATAAATGAATAAGAAAGAAAAAGGAAAATGTGTGAAAGAATGGCAGGTCTAGTGCTATAGTTAAGTTGTTTTGCTCACTTTCCCGGGTCTATGATTTAAGGATACAACATTAAGATTAAATTTAAAATTCTAGACTTATTCATCTAATCAAGATAGTCTTCTTAGTATAAATTAAAATCAGAGTTTTGAGCATCACAGATATTGGCCAGTCTATTTAATAAGTTCAACTACATTGAAAGTGGTAGAATATTTGTTTACACTCCTCCAAACATTAACTATCTGATGGTGGTAGTTGGATTAGGTGAAGACCAGGATTTCTAAGAGTAGATCTCTCTTTAGTAAGGTCCTATTTAATATTTTAGGAATCAATGTGATCTTATGCTTGTAATGACAATATTACCTATGCTACATTTAAATGGTGTGCATCTCTATAAGTTTTCGATTATCCCTTGAGTAGAGTGTAAGCATTACCTACTCAAGGATTTGGCTGATTACCATTTCTATCCAGTGTCATATCAACTAGTGGTACTTATGCAACATGGTATCCTACCTATATTCTTGATATCCCTTTAATTGTGTGATAGTCACCTTGATTTGGGTCAATGGGCTTGGGGTAAAGCAGAAGTGGCATTAAGTGTGAAAATGATCAGCTATGTGCATTTTTGTTTGTTGATGAATTACCTGATGCTCTTTTACAACTTAGCAATTTTTAGAAGCATATATCTTTGAACAATAATAGTTAAACAATGATTATAGGTATCAATAGTTATAGGAGGGAATGTTTTATGGATTTATTGCTTCATTAGAATCTAAAGTGTATGAGTATAAATAACAACTTAATATACGATAATCTTATTCCCATCATTTATATTGTGTTCAGACTTGAAATTGATGTTAAATCCAGGGTATACATAAAAAAGGTCTTAAATCTCAAAGAGGTACATTTCTATATTCCCATAATCATAATAGGCATGCAAACCAAAGCCAGTATTAACACAACAATTAGTCTAATATTTATGATTTAAGCATAGAGCTCTTACTGGCCATACAAAAATATATTCTCTTTCGTTACTCTCTGTAAATTATTAAGATTCATGAAAAAAAGGGTTGCAAGGCATTAAACATTTAGAGTATCTACTATTGATAGTTTTGATAATATTAAAACTAGAAGGGCTAGTACCCATTACAAACTAGCCATAGAGGGAAACTAGGGACTTATGAGTAGTGAGAAAACCAAAAAAGTAAATAGAAACTAAAGCTTAAATAGTTTGACCAATAGGAAAAAATAACCAAAAGAAACCAAAAAACAGAGACCAAAACAAAAAACCATAAAAAACCTATAGGTCTCTTAAAAGCTTGATATCAGTAATCGCATTCCACTCTTGAGACAAGAACTCAAGCTTCTTCTCAAAAGTCATAGGCCCCTAAAGAATGGCTCAGGTATCCTTAGTAACATCATGAGTTGAGGTGTCCACCTTATTACCCTTCTTCTATACATGACCATTGTCCACCCCTTCTACCAGTCGCTTCCTTTGGCTCTTCCTTATCTCATCCTAAAAAATATGAAGAGTGAGGGTTGTATTCTTCACAATTTCTTTGCTATAGTTGGTGATAACCCTCAGGCATTGCATGGTCTTCTCCTAGTTCTGGTGTATGGCATCAATTTCAGCCAATAAACTCTTCTTTATCTTCCTTAGACCCAATAATGGTCCATAGATAATCCAACTCCTTTTCCCATCTTTCCCACCTCTCAAAGGACCTGGCCAAGGAGGTAATCATGTCTCAATGCATTTTTTTCTCCACCACCCCAAGCCACATAGCCTATTGTTCCAACACCTTTCCCTCCATGATTTGAATCCTCTCTTTAGCAGTAACCAGCTGCCCCAGGAGCCATTTCATAATATCCTTCTGAACATTAATAGTATCTAAAATTTTAGTCAATATTTTACCTATGGGGTCGACAAGGATACAAATAGACCTAGGTTTAGTCCTAAGTTCCTCCAAATTGACACAAAGGTTGGGGTAATTATGAGGGCTAGGGTTAGAAATGGGCAATGTGTTGGGGATCTCCAAGTCGTGGCCCTAAGCGAAGGACTGGAAGGGAGAATTTGCCAGGGTGGGGTCCCATGAATCATCATCATCATTGGTGTTATCAGAATCCTCCAACCCAGAAGAAATGGTCGTGGGCATGGGCTGCATATGATAGGGATGGGAGGGGCATTATCATTAGGTGCTACAGTGAATGGTAGGAGGAGTTTCGTTAGTAGTGAGAGACGGGTTGGGGTTCCTTGGGGGATTAGTGGGGTCTAGAATAGTCAAAGTGTTCTTGTGCACAGTAGTAGGGGAAGGAAGAAAAGCCTCATGAAACTTACACAAATGCAAGATCAGACCCTGTTGGAGGGGTGATTTCTTAATTTTGGCCTATACATTCCTAATAGATTGCTCAAGTGAAGACAGTCTAGAAGGGGAAATTCATCTTAATATTGTACCTAATATGGTTGAGTATGGGGAAAAGGTGGGCATGGAAGTGATGAAAACACCCTTCCAGAGTGACATACCTCATGAGAATTCAACAATGTGGCTCCAAACTCTAGGAAGGTCCACACAATTCAAACCATTAGACTACAACATGTTCACCTTCTAACCCTCTTTGAAGAACCATTTCATGTCCTCCTAGTAATGGCTCTTAGACTTGCGCAGGATGCAAATCCCTTCCAAGGAAAGCCCCATGACCTCTGTAATAAGTTTAGGGGACACCATAAGAGAGATGCCACTAACAATAACAATCATGTCTACCCACAAATTGGTAAATTCCATGGATAATTTGGGGTTAACACCCTACATCCCCTCCACATACAAGGCCAAATTTCCCCTTTCATGAATTTCCTAAACCTCTTTATCCTACTTCCAACCTTCACAAGTAGTACATGTTCCTCTTGGACTAAATTCCCAACCATCATAACACCTAGAAAAAACAAAGCAATGATATACAAGTAACAAAGATAGCTCTTGAAACACTAGAGCCGTAAATAATAATAATCCATCAAAGAGTGATTAGGAAGCTTAACTTGCAATCAATGACAAGCGTGGAAACAATCAAAACAAGCTGACAAAAAATCCAACCCAATCTCAATTAGATAGTCCTTTAACATCATTTTGAATAAATTCAAGCACTTGACTTGGGATATGGTAGATATTCTTCCATTTTTCCAAATTAGGAGTAAAAGCTCCTAGATTTGCTAAGGCATCAGTGACTTTATTACCACTCCTAAACAAGTGACACACTCTACATTTCCCAGGAGAAATCATTAGATTGTGAGTAGAGGACACGGGGTCCTGAAAAGTCCAACAAGGAGAAGCAAGCCCAGTCATGATAAGAACTATATTCCTTGAGTCCCCTTCAATGGCTAAGTTGGAAAACCCATCATGTGTGGAAATTTTTATTCCATAGAAAGTTGCCACCACCTCATTAAAACTAGAGGATTGGACCCCAAAAATAACTATATAAGCCATCACAAACCTTCCCCTAAGGTCACAAAATATCCCATCTCCACCCACCCAATCTAGGTTAGGTTTGGCCAAGCCATCGAAATTGAACTTCGGCCAACCAGGCTTGGTGGGGACCAGGGTGTACTATGTCTATTTGGAGGAATAAGTGAGCTAAGGGAATTAAGGGTCCTAGAAAGATTCCAAGTGGAAGCAATCAAAATATTTGGATCATTAGGGTTTCTTTTGTGTTTGCAAGGGGTTGGAGAGATCAACTACACAACCTTCCATAGGGAACTTTTGTTCCTAAACACTTTGTTATTGTGCTCCTTCCAGAGCGCCCAACCAATGAAAAACAACAATTTCCACCACAACTCAATAAGAAAAGGGTGAGAAATAGGAGGGGACTAGCAATCCAAAATCTCATGCACATCCTTTTGCCAGACCTAGCAAACTTTGAAAAATGACTAAATTCTTTGTCTAACCTGCCAAGAGAAGGGGTAGTGGAATAGTGAGTGAGGAATGGATTCAACATCATTTTCACACAAAAAATAATGGTTCCAAAGTTGAATTCCTTTTTTCTTTAGATTATCCAAAGTGATGATCCGTTTTTGAAAAATAGTCCACTAAAAGAATTTGACTTTAGGTAAAGTATTGCCATGCCAGAGATGCATCCAATCAAACAAAGAGTTCCAGGAACTCGATAGAAGTTTGTACCTAGTTTTAACTGAATAGATGCCTTCCATAGAATTTTTTGAAGCCTGCAAGTCAGGCATATCAACGGGGAAGAACTTTTTATTTTTGATGGTTTTGAGAAGCTCTTCAATAGCCAACCATAGGGGGGTCAAACTAGTTAGAGTCAATCTTCCATCTAGGGGGATCAAGAGAGAAATCCACATAGTCTGAGACTTTATCACCCAACCTATTACAAAGGTCCTAACGAACAACAAATAAAATAGGGTGGATGCCAAGAGCTTGAGAAGGCAACCAATTATCATCCCAAAAGGAGGCCAAGGTGCTCGATCCGAACTGCCAAGAGGCCCAAGAAGAAAGGAGATTCTAAATTTTTAAAAGGTTATTCTAGATCACCTAACCAAAAGGTAGGACCTCATTACACAACAAGGAAAAACAATGATGATCCTATAGATACTTAAATCTTTGAGGAAAAAAATCCATTATGATTGATTGTTAAGAAGCTTCCATGAAATTTTGGTGATAGAAATCTACTGTTGATAGTTGAGAGAAATTACTTTTGGTATTTTAAAAAGGGAAAAAAAAATTCAAGCAAGTTGAACCCAATCGCACGATTTCAAAACATTTCTATTTACTTATACGAATAGGGTATGTGCAGGATCATGATGGGCCAAAAAGTGGCGATATGATGGGTATTTGAAGGGTATGTGGCTGATGACTTTTTTCTTACCCAAAATTGATGAAATGAAAAGGGTTTTTAGAGGAGATTCTCAGATTTCTACCAATATAAATTATGCTTTACTTTGAATTTAATATATAATTATTATTCATTTTCTATTTGAATTACGACTAAAGTCCTGATTGATAGGCTGATTGAAAAACATCTATAGCTTTCAAACGGTATCACATTTTTGGAATCCAAAACATGCATCACATTCTATCCTTCGCATACTATAGGATTTAAAAAAGAAAAAATGAATTTCATGAAGTTTTGACCAAGATAAGGTGGTCAGACATACGAGTTTTTATATTTTTTAAAAGTTATAATAAAAAAATCATAATTAATTATTTACTTGGAAAAAAATTACAAAAAAATATGCATCACATCTAGACAGAGTCTTCTACTTATGTCTAAAATCTTATAAGAAAATATTATTATTTTATTGTGGTTAGGGTGGTCAGACAGACACCTACTTCCTATTTTTCCCTGAAATTTAAGTACTACGGCATTGAAATTTCAAATTTTCACCAAATAGATTTTAGAAAATAAAAAATAAACCTGGTAGTTTAGAAACTAGATTCAATTTGCTACAGATTATATTCTTACATATATTTTAAATAATATAGATAACTTATTCAAATTTTTACATCAAGTTACCTAACTCTGAATTTTTTGAATTTTTTGCCACTTAAGGGCCTTTTTTTCCATGATGATCCTGCACATACCCAATAGTGGAATTTTTTTATGTCAAGTTCCCTAAGTCTATTTTTCTATATTTTTTTTCCACTTAGGGGCCTAGTTTAGACCCCCATGATCCTTCACTAACCCATATAGAGAAAGAGAATTATGAGTAGCATTTACTCTATTTCATTCAATTTGATTGGAGAGATATAGAACAAATAGGGATCCCAAAAATTAGTGAGTTGACTATACTAAATTTTCAATAAAAAATAAAAACTTTTAATATAACTAGACGGCACATGCACAAGAGTGGGTCCCAACCCTTTTTCTCCTTTTGGTAAGGTTTTGAAGGATAATATTCTTGCCTCTTTTTTCTAGATGGAAGACATTGCCTCCTTTATTGATAAGGCTATCGATTAGTGAAAACCTTTACCAAAATAAAATTCTTACATTTTCTATTTCTTCAATTATTTATGTGTGATTGGTGGAAAAATGGATATATGTTAATATCACACTTTCTCCACACAAATCATTCAGGTATGTCCTAGGAGTCCCAATTGGATTGATTAGAAACCTCACAAGGTGAGTCAATTCTCAATTAGGAAGGAACTAGGAGGGGGGCCTTTTCAGCTCTAAGGGGTTCACCACCAAGCCAATGCTTGGAAAAGAAATTTTTGGAAAACACAATGTGATATGAAAATTAATGCTAAATGACCTAGAAAGGTGAAAAAAATAGAAAACTATGAAATTGGAAGTTATGATGTGTGTACTTGGGAAGTCTGGAGATGGTGTGAGGATTCTCGAAATATAAAGAAGCTGCCAAAAAGTGCTATGGAGGACTAAGACACCCAGGATGGCGTATTAATCTGGCTACTATTTTTTTGGGGAAGATGTGGAGTCTTCGGATGTTAGAACCAGTTCTGAAGGAATCTTTGAAAAATATATTTGGGAGGACTAAGATGTCCAAGGTGGCATATTAGTCCCATTTTGAATTTCTAAAAACTCTAAATGTGATCTTGAGCTCCAAGGTCTGCACTTGTTTCCTTTCCTATCTCAAGTTTTGAAACTTTTAGATTCGACCTGTAGGTCAGTTTTTGTGAAGATGTTAGCTTTGTAATCCAACTTTGCAACTTTTACAACTTTTCACTCCAAATGATCTTCAAGACTACAACCTAGATCTATAATCACAAATATGCAAGAGGGGAAAAGATTGGTGTTTGTTAGTGAATGGGGGTTTCCCTTGGTCAAACCCCTTTGTTAGTAATTAAACCTTGAAATGAAATAGAAATAATGAGGGGAATGGTGAATGAACAACATGCAATGCTACAACTTACCAAACCCTTTTTGTAAAGTTTGAAAACTTGTGTGCAATGACTACAATGTATATGGATCTTGAACCAAAATAATGATCTTGAATTTCTTTCTTGAATCAAAACCCTACATCACAAATGTTAGCACAAAAACACACATGATGCAAGAAGCTCTTTGATATGATTCTTAAATCTTGATGATGGATCCAAATGCTTGATGAATCTACTCTTGAATACATAAACTTGTCTTAGGAATGAATACTTGAATGCTTGTTATGAAAATGAGTGGAGGAACCTTGTATTTATACTTATTCATGCTTAATATCCTAAAATTACATCACACCAAGCCGACAGATGAATTCATTAATTAAAGGAGCCTAAATACCACAAGAATTTGAAATTGAATCCCAAAATTAATCCAAGGAGGACTAATATGCCCTAGGTGGCATCTTAGTCCCAAGGTTCAAATCTTGGGGTACAGACTCTAAAAAGGGACCTTTTCACACATATTCAAAATCAAGGTCCCAAGACCAATGGAGGAAAAACACACCCTTGGTAGTGCTTTAGTCCCAATCAACAAATCAGGAACATAGAGACAAAATCATTAGATGATCATTTATCCTTTGATGTTTGGCGGGATTCTCCATAAAAAATATGTAATTCATAGGGCTTATAGATGAAAAATAGGACCAATTAAGACATAATTAGGGATAAATAAAGCAAGGAAAGCCTAAACAAGTGTCAAAATGCAAGGGTATGGGTATGTGCAAGATCATCATGGAAAAAATAGGCCCTTAAGTGGCAAAAAATTTAGAAAAATTAGAGTTAGGCAACTTGACACAAAAATTTGAATAAGTTATCTATATTATTTCAAAAATATGTAAGAATAAAATCTATAGCAAATTGAATGTAGTTTCTAAACTACTAGGATTATTTAAAAGAAAATCTATTTAGGAAAACTTGAAATTTCAATGTAGTAGTACTCAAATTTTAGGGAAAAAATAAAAAAATAGGTGTTTTTTCTACCACCCTAACAACAATAAAATGATAATATTTTTGTATAAGATATTAGATATAAGTAGAGGACTGATGTCATGATGTGATGCATTTTTTTTTGAAATTATTTTCCAAGTAAATAATTAATTATGATTTTTTTATTACAATTTTTTAAAAATATAAAAAATCGTATGTCTTACCACCTTAACTTGGCCAAAAATTCATGAAATTCAAATTATTTTTAGTCCTATAGTATGCAAATCATATAATGTGATGTATGTTTCAGATTCAAAAAATATGATACCATTTGAAAGCTATAAATATTTTTCAATCAGCCTATCAATTAGGACTTTAGTCATAATTCAAATAGAAAATGAATAATAATTATTTATTAAATTCAAAGTAAAGCATAATTTATATTGGTGGAATGTTGAGAATCTCCTTTAAAAACCCTTTTTTGTTTCATCAATTTTGGTTAAAAAAAATCGTCAGCCACATACCCTACACATACCCATCATATTACCACTTTTTGGCCCATCATGATCCTTCACATACCCATATGCATTTTACTACACTACATTTAGCCCTCACATTAGTGAGAGGATGAACTTGCTTAAAGCTCACACTAAAGTAGCCAACCACAAAATCAAGAGGGGCTCAAATGTACCAATGTTAGTAAGATAGAATGACAACGATCAAGAGGGATGATCAAGCCCCCAGGGGCGAGATCTTATGAAAAACCAACATAGGAAAAAAGGAACACACATGCAGATGAAGTATGAAGCCATAATCATATCAAAAGCATACACCATCAAGGATAGAAAAAAAAAACAAAAAGGAAAACACACAAAAAAAAAGGTAAAAGGTAAATGCCATGGATCAAGCTTCGACTGGCCATCCAATGCAGTTGACTGGGTATAGGTTGTTTGTCCATAAAGGTTTACAAGTGGAACATGTTATCCACTATGCAAACAAAACACAAACTCACAAGGGCTAGTGGGAGCTAGTTTTCCACTAGGTGAGCCCTAAGAAGTCTATACCAATGTCATGCCTCCATGACTATGATAAGGAAAAATGAAAAATGCACCCTCTCAAGGGCTAGTGAAGTTGGTTGTTCACTAGGTGAGCCCCAAGGTACCATATAAAAGCCATACCTCCATGACTTTAATAAGGTACAAAAATGAAACAAAACAAGAAAGAGGGATGTTCAAAGGGATTTTCCTTAGTTCCTGCAAGGTCTCTTCTTAGGAAAAAATGTGCCTCATGTTTCCAAGAGAGGACAAATCAAACAAATATCACACTCTTGGAGGAAATCAAGCCCAATGACACCACAAAGAAAAGGACGCGTCACAAGAAGAAAGAAAACCACAAAAGGAACATGAAAAGAAATGCAAATGAAATCATGCCAAAATAATGCCAATGTATGCCCCTACTTTAAAGGAATTGCTAACACCATGATGTGATCAATTAATTTAGAGTAGCCAAAAAATGAAAAGGAAAAGAGGGTTTCCCTCAAAACATAGTATGTCACATGCAAGACAACTTATGGCATGTTGTCCACATCCCAAGATTTCTCTTATATGTAAATGGAAGGTGGTAAACTAGCCAAAAGAGGCAATGACTGGTGACATATGAGGGAAAGTATACCTAACCCCTTGCCCCCACTTAGTGCAGGACAAGGGTGAGTTGAATAGAGTGAAGATAAGCATCATTTAGAGGAATTAGGTACTTCAATACAAGGAAGATCACCACATGCCTTGGGATGTTGAATTTTGTTAATTAAAGCCTTGCATTCATTAGTAGCATGACCATGATCTCTATGATATGTGCAAAATGAAATTTTTTATTTGAATTCTTGTGTGTTCTTGGAGGGAGAGAGATTAGACGATCTTGGACCTGAGTCTCAACAAGATACTCTCTTGGTCAAAAGTGGAGGATGTTGCTTTATTTTGTGACAAAGATATCTGTTGCTTATTACAAGATGCCATACTTACACAACACTATTTAGATTGTGATATTTTATTCTCTCCTTTATAGGAGGGTGTAAAATATAAATAAAATTCAAATCATTAGTTTTTTTTTCATGACATTGACTATAAGTGAAGATTCCTTTATTTCTTGAAAATGATAACAACCAAGACCACTAGTGTCTATTAGTTCAGGAACCACCACTGTTAAAGTCATCATAGAAGGATGTTTTGTGATAGTGTTGATATTAAGTGAATGCTCTTTTGTGTCATTTGAAGGAAAATAACCAAGACCACTAGTCTTTTCTTGCATGTGAGGTTCTATAGGGACATAGATACGTTGTTCTATAGCACCACATCCTTTTCTAGCATATCCAAGTTGTTTCATAAGCTCATAACCTTTTCCATAATTTTTTTTCATCTCTTTTGGATTCAGTGGTTGTTGATAATCAGTGTCATCAAATTTTTTCATATAATTTGCTTCTTTGTCTTTAGTGGTTGAGGTGGATACTTTTGAAGGGAATTCTGAGTTTTGTGTTGACATTACTGGTTTTTCTTTCCATTGTCTGAATCTTTGTTTATGATCTTGTATTCTCCCATGAATGTATGTTTGAAATCTAAGGAACCTGGATCATCTTCTAATAGTCATGTGACTTCTTCAATGTTTTTTTCTTTCTCTTTTTGTTGCACGGGTTCCACTTGCATAGTTCATGTCAACGTTTCCAAAGGATTCTCTTTACCTTTGTCAATGTTCAAACAACTATACGGTTTAGGGTCAGCTTTGATTGTATAAACCTTGTTGTTATAGACATATTTCATGATAAGATGAAGGGTAGAGGGCACATCATGCATTTCATGAATCCATGGTTAGCCTAAAAGGAGATTATATGAAATATTGTGAGGCATAACATGAATTGATGTTTGTAATGTAACATTGTCAACTTTAATAGGTAATGTGATCACTCCATGTGGTTGCTTTCTCATGTTATCAAAGCCATTAATAGATAAAGAAGTGGGTTGGATTTTGGATTTATCAATACCAAGCTTATCCAAAAGGTTCACACTACACACATTTAAAGTTGAGCCATTGTCAACAAGGGTTCACTTTATCCATTTGGTATTGTATTGAGCTATGATCATGAAAGCATCATATTATTTTTGCACTTCCAAAGCAAGGAGCTCACTTTGATGGAAAATAATATCAGCATTCATTCCTTGAATTAGGGCTCCTATATCATTTGGTTTCACATTAGAAGGGATAGGAACTTGTTGCAAGGAATTTTGAAGCATAGTGTGACAAGTGAATTTTGAATCAGCTACTAGAGGGATATCTTTGCGGGAGTATTCTAAATTTGTTCAACAACATCATATTCCTTTCCACTTTGTGAAGGAAAATAAGGGGCACTAGACAAGATAGGATTAGGAAATAGTAAGGATGTTGAAGGTATTATTTCCCAAATCAACAGATGCAATGATTCCTAAATAGTAGCCACTCTCTTATATTCAAACTTAATGGGTTGATGTGGCCAATGAACAAGATTTAGTCAAGGATTGAAATCTCCTACACTTTTGGCTCTGTTAAACCAGGGAGAGTAATCCCAACAGTATATTTATAAATAATTGTGTGCTAAAGTATCAAATATACCATAAAAAAATGGTTCTCCTCTAATTGTTTGAAAGACGCAGTACTCCAAAGGCTTGGATGACCTCTATAGTAATGCCTCATTTAAACATGAGAGATGTCATTCATTAAAATAAGCTCAACACACAAACAAATTGGGACTGATAAGTAATATGATTTAAATTTATAAATTGTTTGTAAAAATTTCTTAGGATTTGTAATAGGTCAGTGCCTAATCATGGGCAATGGAGTCCAATATAAAACTATAACAACGATCCTCTAAAAAAATTAAGTTCAACCAATGGATTTAAAATATGTTAATTACTTGCATTAACATACCCAATATTATTGCCATAAAGTTCTACTCACCAATCCCACTTGTGCACTCAAGATTATAGTGATTTGATCAAAGTAATTCAATTCTTTACTTGAAAGAGAACCATGGCCAAACAATACAATCACCGAAAAGATGTGATGAAAAACTCAACAATCCTTGATATATTAAATTCATATAATCAAAAGCATACAAATCTGGAGACAACTTTACAACAGTAATATAATGTTACACAAATTGGCTAACATTTGCTCATAAAACCCAGTTGTTACAATTTACATACTCCATTTACAACTCAAAATTAACACTAAAAATTCTAAAAAAGAGAAGAAGAAAGAAGATATAGAAGAAGAAGAACCCCTAAAATCCATCTGTGAAAGACACCTAGCATCTTCAGCTCCCTTGATCTGTAACTTCCTTTGCTTGGAGAAGAATCTTCAAATTTCTCTCTATTTTCTTGCTCCTCACTCCACTGCCCTGCAACAAAAAAATATTCCCCATGGGGAAACTTCATCCTTCATCATTCTTCCCTTCTTTGTAGCTGAAAGAATATTCTATTCGAAGGCCTTCATTCTTTATTCTGCTATAGAAAATTCTTCGGCCGTAAAATCCCCATTTCACCTATGCAATTTAAACTCATATTTTCTAGAAATGGAGATCCCTTTACATGTTTTTCAAAAACTCCGTGACATTTTTTTATCTCATTTTCCAGCCAATAAAGTCTTTAACTTTATTTGTAAAGACTTTAATATTTCAATCGGGTAATAAAATAATTACTCGTGAGTTTACAAATTTTTAAAATTCCCAAAAATTTTAAAAAATTAAAATCATTTACTTATGAGGCTTTAATTTTATAGTACATGGAAATAAAATATTCTACTTGTATCTTGCATTTTAACTTTGCCTCAAACATTTTTTTTTTAAATTCCCACTAGCCTACTGTTGACTTTCCTTCCTCGACACATTATGCATCGCAAGTGTATTTGAGAATGCTAATATTTATTAGAAATTCCTGATAAAACCACAACATCCCACTCATCTCCAATCGTGAATACATTTAGAAAATGAAAGAACAAATAGCGATGATAATGGAGCTGAAGTTCTCATGAAGAAAATTTTTCTAATGGGTAAATAAAAATTTAACTATTCCCTTATGTTTCACCTTCTCTTCCCATGCAAATATATTTCACTTTTATTTTTACTTCTCATCATTAAATATTTCCATAGTTCATGGCCCACTATTGTCATGCACAAACTTTAAATTTTTCCCAAGAGACCATCGCTCATCGCAGATGCAACAGAGAAAATATTGAGAAATTAGTGATGGGAGATGAAACATCGTGAATCATAGATTCATTGTGGAATAGGTGACATATATTAGTGATGGGAGATGGAAAAAGTAGCCATTGCTCATCGCTAATTTTTTTGTGCATTCTAGACTCAAAAAAATGTGATGGGCGATGCCTGCCGAAGAACTTTGGAAATTTATTTAAAACCTGTCCTCTGCTCAAAGTTTTAATTTAGTCCACCCAAATGGAGACTCGTCACTGGAAAACATTGTATCTATGATTTCTTCCTCCAATTTCATTCAGAATTGGCGATGGGTGATGAAATTCCCATGCAACTGTGAAATCCGTGAAAGCGACCTTTCGACCAATTAGAAGCAAGAATTCAATGTAGTTGTCCTGCAAAACATTTGAAATATATTTTATAATTTCCCTAAATGAATTTTTCATATTTTCCTAATGTTTAAAATATTGAAAAATATTTTAAGCATAAGTATTTTTAACTTTAGAAAAAATACAAATTTTAATTATACCTACAGCCCAAATGAAGAAAATTCACTGTGCACAAATGGTGATTCCTAGAGCCAAAAATTTTTGTGTGTGACCATAATCAATTATTTAGAGAAAACCCATTTCCTCAAACTTCCCCCAGCCATCAACAATTAGGTACCTCTAGCCCCTCAAACATGTTTTCCACAATAGAAGTGCATTAAAATAATTTATCAAATGACCTCAATTTTTGATAAAAATGGAGTTGTAGAGGTTTTAAACCAAAGCATGAAATGCATTGTCCTTAGATTTTAAAAATTTGAAACTTTTCGGAACACCCATTTTGGCCATGTCCCAGTCAGAAAAGGATTAAATAACCCATTAGAACTTATATTGGGAGGCTGAAATTGAGTAGGCATGTAGAAACTTGACCCAAGAATGTAGTACAACAAATGGATCAGAAAAAGGGATCCTAAGGTGAAAAATATTAATCAAAAAATTTTCTCACTCAGGCATTTCTGCAACTGCACATATTTAACACCAATCAGGGCTCTCAAAGTCACCACTTTGAAAAACTATCAAAAAAACTTATGGGGGGATGCCACTAGAAACATAAGCTCATCCAAGTATAGTAAATATGTGTGAAAAATGGATTTTCTTTAGTCATTATTCTTCAAGAGATATTAGGGATCAAATTTGACCATCTTGAAACACTGTCAGAAATACAGATGTAAAACTGAACAAACTGCATTTGCTTTTAATCTCAAAAAAATAGAAAATTTAATCTTGAGATTCTGAAATCAAATATGGAAGTACATGAATGTAGGGAGAATGGAAAGCAAAAATCCTTTTGGAATGAAAATAAATAACTTCAAATTGTGACCCTCAAAAGTAGGTCACTTGGCTAGATTTTGCAAGTGCACTTCTAAGTGTGCAAAGGAAAATCTTTCAATATGGGCACTTCAAATTTGAGAATTAGAAAGTTCCATCAGTGGCTCTTTCTAGGGATGTTTGTTCCTCAGTGAACAAAGTGAGAATTCATAATCCTCTGGGAGAGGGGACCAAGTGCCAGAATCATTGGGCAACAAAGTCTTTATTTTTTTAGCATTTTTAGTCTCATTTCGTAGCCCTAGGCCACCAAATGGAAAAGGGAAGCCAACTCTTACCTCTACAGAACACCAATATTTTAAAAGAGGTGATCTATTTTAATCCATACTTTCCTCTACCACACCGTAGTAACATTAATAACTTCATTCTTGCAAAGACAAGTGTTAGGATGCCTTTAAATTTAGCTTTACTGTTACATGGCAACCAAATGACATAAGCTGCATCACTGCCACTCATTTCATTTTTTGATTTTGTGGCAAGTGACAAAATGTGAGGATAGTGATCAAGACCATCTGAAAAAACAACCTCATCTCATTTACTGATTCCCTCACAATGATCAGGCTCAAAGAAGACATCACCCTTCAAAAATAGTGTGCAATAATTCTGTGTTTCAAGAAAAGAGTACTCACACATTTGTAACTCATCCAACTGAATTGCATCACATGTAATTTTGTTATCATCCCAACAACACAGCTTAATCACATTATTACATGCCTCAATGTTCTAAAAACAAGACTCATCAACATCTAGATGTCCATTATCCACATTCAATTCATAGCATTCAAAGAATGCATCAACATCCCAAACAATGTTTCCCACTTCAAGCTCATAGAAAATACTATCAACATTAGTAATTTTATCACATACAAAAGTTTCAAGAGCAGGCTCAGATGACTCAAAATTTACCTCCGCAACAAATTGCTCATAATGACTATTTAAAACACATTCATTGTTGCTAGAAGTATCATATTCAACATCACCTCTTGTTGCATCAATATGACAATTTGAAGCATACTGCTTAGGAGGAAAACTATGAGTTGCAGATCCGGAAAAGAGATCCTCATGTACATCCATGTGATTGACACAATCACATTCTTCAAGTGAAAAATCATCATAAAGAGCATCATTAGTTGTACTGACATTTGTCTCTACATTTTCACTTTCATGTACAACTATATCAATGCTATCCTCATGCAAAGCATTTAGTGATAACTTCAAAGTCAACAAAAGAACTAGATGAAGGTAAAACATAAAAAAAAGTAGGAGTTCCTTGTTCATCATTATCAGCATATGCATGCTCCTCTTAACCAACTACTTGAGCTAATTCATCCAATGAATCTCTTGTATACATATCTCCTTCTTTGTTTACACTGCTACCACAATCAACAGAGCTACCTTTCTCATTGTCAAATTGAAAACCATCAATTGTTTCTTCACTGCAACTTCTCACACATGATTTCTCTGATTGAAAATCATTGCATACTCTGTCACTTTCATCTGATGTACTGTCATTCTCAAAATTACTCTTCAAATCAGTAGGCTCCTTTGTCTCATCATGATGAAATCTTTCATCAATGCTACACTCACTTGTAGAATTGACATGATCAATTGTACCATTGCATTGCTGATCACACGTGTCTTCTTCAAACAAGATATTCAATTCATATCCATCATATTATTCTTGTGAGCTTTCAAAATTATTGTCATCGTTTTCCTTGTTGGAACACTTTACACTTGAAGAGATTAATTCTACCTCTTCCTCATGAGAGGAATCACAGTCACTAGGGCTGCAAATAGAATTGAAATTATCGTGATCACCCAAACAAGAATACTTTTCATCTGGATGCAAATTTCCATCTACAACACAATTGTTCTCATCATGAAGACATGAAACTTTAGAATCAACATGATCTTCAACTGTATATTCAAAGTCCATAGAGGAGAAAATACTTTCACTATCATCTACATCATTACAACCCTCTTTTGATACAAAAAAATTTCTCTCTATTTTTTTATTTTCAGAGAAAATAGAAGAAACCTCAGATGTTTCATCTATCTCTTCATGAAAATTATGGCTACAATATTTATCTCAATTTATTTCTTCTATAGTTTGTTCAAAAACAACTTCCTCATCACCAAACGTTGCATCATTCTTGTCTTCTACTATACCATCTGCATCTATTAGATTGAATCTTGCAAAAGTACCATCACATAATTGAGTTAGGATATTACTCCCATATTTATCTATCATTTCCTCAATTATTGAAATCCATTGATATATGCATTTAAGATTAGGAGGCTTCAAATGAGCTGGAATAGTACTCAAACCTGACTCACAATTCTCACAGAATAAATCAATGCAAAATAACTCATCAAGTCTTTCTGATTCTGGTATAGCAAACATAATCTTCATGAATCTATCATGAAAACCATAGGAGGATTCACCCTAAAATATTTTTACATCATATAATGCATCAATAAGTGACATAGGTTCAACCTCATTTTCATATTTATCTTCATATTCTTCTTGGGTATGCAGACTTCTTTCTTTAGTCAAGCAGTCATTGTCTATTGACTCTTCTTCAAAATAAGCAATGAAATGGATTCTAAGCTCATGCCATGAATCTATGGAATGCATTGGTAAACTAGAGAACTAGTATTGAACATCATTTTCTAAAGTTCTTACAAAAACCTTCATGACAGCATCCTCCTCTACTATTTGACAATCTTTCATTAAATCAAGAAAAACTTGTAAATGTTGTGATGTTGATTCTTCAAAATCTTCTCTAAACTTAGGTAAACATTCATTTATTATTCTTGGGATATAATGTGGGTAACCTTGGATTTGACTAAAATTTAGAGGGTCATATCTTTCACTAGTGAACACATTTCTTTGAGGACATTGTTGTGTTATAGGCATGCTATTACAAATTGAAGAAGGAGAACTAGGATAGCAATACATATTTTCAAATAAAGTTGTGTTCCCTCTACAACTAATTTCTTCTCAAGATATCCTTTCATAATATCTTACTTTCTCATTTCCCTTTCTAGTAGTATCTTGAAATACTAAATACGGGACAATATTAACTAGAATTTTTTGTTGAAAACCTTCATACATAGATATTATAATAGAAAAATACCTGAGAACTATTACAACCAACTCTTCTGATGATGTAGAAATTAATTTATAGTGGCCACCTCTTTGAAAGAGGAAAAGATCTTCAAGGAGCAGAAAGCTTCTTCCAAGATCTAAGTATTTCTAAGTTCTATCCACTAGTAGAGCACCAGACTTCAAGAATATATCAAAAAAATTGTAGAAATCTCCTTCAAATATGCAGGTCCTTAGAACATTCTGACCCAAAACTATAAATTAACAAACTGATTGACTCTTAAGGCTAGATGATCTTCCATTAGATATTCCTCAAATTATCCCTAGTAGAGTCTCCAATCTATTGGTTCCCAAATCAACAAATGCAATGAGTCCTAAAGAGTAGCCACTCTCTTATATTCAAACTCAACAGGTTGATGTGGCCAACAAACAAAATTCAATCAGGGATTGAAATCTCCTACACTTTTAGCTCTGTTAAACCAGGGAGGGTAAACCAAATAGTATATTTATAAATACTTGTGTGCTAAGGTATCAAATATACTGTAAACATATGTTTCTCCTCTAATTGTTTGAAAGACAGTACTCTAAAGGCTTGGCTGACCTCTACAATAATGCCTCATTTAAAAATGAGAGATGTGATTCATTAAAATGAGCTCAACACCCAAACAAACCGGGATTGATAAGTAATATAATTTAAATTTATACATTTTTTCTAAAAATGTATCAGGCTTTGTGATAGGTTAGTGCCTAATCATGGGCCATGGAGTCCAATAAAAAACTATAACAAAAATCCTCTCAAAAAATTAAGTTCAACAAATAGATTTAAAATATGTTAATGCCTTACATTAACATACCCACTCTTATTGCCATAAAGTTCTACTCACCAATCCCACTTGTGCACTCAACATTATACTGATTTGATCAATGTAATTTAACTCTTTACTTGAAAGAGAACCATGGCCAAATAACACAATCATAGGAAAGTTGTGATGAAAAACTCAAAAAATCCTTAATATATTGAATTCATATAATCAAAAGCATACAAATCTGGAGACAACTTTACAACAGTAATATAATAATGTTACACAAATTGGCTAACATTTTTCTCATAAAACCTAGCTGTTACAATTTACATACTCCATTTACAACTTAGACTAAACAATAGACTCTACCATATTCACATAATTCATAATTTCAAAACCCTTACCTTTACAAAGAGAAGAAGAAATAAGATATAGAAGAAGAAGAAACCCTAAAATCCATTTGTGAAAGACACCGCATCTTCAACTCCCTTGATCTATAACTGCCTTTACTTGTTGAAGTTACTTGGTGAAGAACCTTCAACCGCTCTCTATCTTCTTGGTCCTTACTCCATTGCTCTAAAACAAAAAAATATTCCCCACAGGAAAAATCATCCTTCATCATTATGCCCTTCTTTGCAACTGAATGAATATTCTATTTGAAGGCCTTCATTCTTTATTCTACTATAGAAATTTCTTGGTTGTAAAATCCCCATTTCACGTGCAATTTACACTCATATTTTAAGCAATGAAGATCCCTTTACATGTTTTTGAAAACTCCATGAATTTTTTTCTCATTTCCTAGCAAATAAAGTCTTTAACTTTATTTGTAAAGACTTTAATTTTTCAATCAGGTAATAAAATAATTATCCGTGAGTTTACAAATTTTAAAAATGCCCAAAATTTTAAAAAAATTAAAATAATTTACTTATGAGGCTTTTATTTTATAGCACAAGGCAATTAAATATTCTACATGTACCTTGCATTTTACCTTTTCCTCAAAAATTTATTTTTTAAGAAATTCCCATGGGCCTACTATTGACTTTTCTTCCTTAGCACATCATGCATCGTAAGTGTATATGGGAATGCTAATATTTATTGGTGATGGCTAATGAAACCGCAATAGTTCACTCATCACCAATCATGAATACATTTAGAAAATGAAAGAACAAATAGTGATGATAATGGAGCTGAATTTGAAGAAAAATATTCTATTAGGTAAATAAAAATTTACTCATGCCCTTATGTTTCACCTTCTTTTCCCATGCAAATATATTTCACATTTATTTTTACTTCTCATCATTAAATATTTCCATATTTCATGGGCCCACTATTGCCGTGCAAAAACATTAAACTTTTCCCAAGAGACCATCGCACATCACGAATGCAGTAGAGAAAATAATGAGAAATTAGCGATGGGAGATGAAACATAATGCATCATAGATTCATTGTGGAAGAGGTGACATATATTAGCAATGGGAGATGGACCAGTAGCCATCACTCATCACTAATTTTTTGTGCATTGGACTCAAAAGGCGATGGGCAATGCCGACCAGAGAACTTTGAAAATTTATTTAAAACATGTCCTCTGCTCAAAGTTTTAATTCAGTCCACCCAAATGAAGACTCATTGCTAGAAAACATTGCATCTTTGATTGCGTCCTCCAACTTCATTTAGAATTGGTGATGGGTGATGAAATTTCCATGCAACTATGAAAGCTATGAAAGACACCTTTGGACCAGTCAGAGGCAAGAATTAAACTATCTTGTCCTCCAAAACATTTGAAATGTATTTTATAATTTCCCTAAATTCATTTTTCATATTTACATAATGTTTAAAATATTCAAAAATATTTTAAACATAAATATTTGTAACCTCAGATAAAATGCAAATTTTAATTATGCCTATGGCCCAAATGGAGAAAATTCACTGTGCACAAATGATGACCCCTAGAGAAGATATTTTTTGTGTGCAGCCATAATCAATTATTTAGAGAAAATCCATTTCCTCAAAAATTTCCCAGCCATGAAGAATCAAGTACCTCCTTTGTAAACTGGCCCCCGAGATGTGTTTTCTACAACAGAAGTACATTAAAATTTAATGTATCAAATGACCTCTATTTTTATGAAAATGGAGTTCTAGAGGTTTTAGACCAAAAAAATGAAATGGGTTGTCCTTAGATTTTAAAAAATTGAAACTTTTCAGAACACCCATTTTGGCCACGTTGCAGTCAGAAAAGGATTAGATAACCCATTAGAACTTATCCTGGGAGCCTACAACTGAGTAGGAATATACAAAATTGACCCAAGAATGCATTGCAACAAATAGATCAAAAAAAGGGATTATGAGGTGAAAAATATTTATCGATAAAGTTGCACACTCATGGATTTCTTCAACTGCACATATTTAACACCAATCAGGGCTCTCAATGTCACCACTTTGAAAAAATATTAGAACAACTTTTGGGTGGTCTGTCATTGGAAACATAAGCTCATTCAGGTACATTGAATATGTGTGCAAAAGGGATTTGATTCAGTCATTATTTTTCACGAGATATTAAGGATCAAAGTTGACCACCTTGAAACATTGCTAGAAATGCAGATGTAAAACTAAACAAACTACATTTTCTTTTGATCTAAAAAAAATAGCAATCTGATGTTGAGACTCTAAAATTGGAACTGAATGTAGGAAGTGTGGAAAATGACAATCCTTTTGGCATGAAAATCAACAGGCTTCAATTTTCTACACTCCAAAGTAGGTCACTCGGGTAGATTTTGTAGGTGCACTTCTGAGTGTGCAAAGGAAAATTTTTCAATATGGGCACTTCAAATTTGAGAATTTGAAGGTTCCATCAAAAGGTGTTTGTCTTGGTTATGGATTTTTCCTATTTTTGTATGTATGAGAAATGGTATTGTAACTCGGTTGCTGTGAAAAATTGTTCCTAGGTGGTTCAAGGATAAGGATAGGTTTGTTTTGAACTTGTGGTTTATGAGAGGGTGGATAAATGATAAGTTTAGGCTTGGGAGAGTACTCCAAGGGATATCTAATGTGCATAATGTCATAAGTCTTATCATTATGATTGAATGTCACTTCATCATCTTCATCTAAGCAATCAATGTTCTCATTTTCTTCCATCGTTATATCTTCCCTAGTAGGAGAGGTTTTATGAGAACTACAAACCAAATTTTCTTGATATTCAAGGGTTGTTTCTTCTAGAATGAATTCATCACATGTAAGGGAGTTATCAATGATTGAATTTTCTTATTCATCAATAGTAGGTATATTAGAAGAAGGCTCTATTTGATTGTTATGATTGTTCATGACTTTATCCTTTTTCTCTAAGGTCTTGTTCTCTTGTGCTATAACTTCTACCCTAATAGGAGAGCTTTTAGGAGAGAGGCAAAAAAAAATTTCATTACTCTCCATTATTATGCCATGTAAGGTAAATTCATTACTAATAGGGGAAGCATCAAGAGAAGGACTACTATGGTTTTCATGATTACGAATAGTTAAATGGTTTTGTTCAAACAATTCTTTCCAAATATTAGGGACATTAGGAAGGAGAGAGATAAGGTTACCATTTTCAATCCACATGTCCTCCTGAAAAAAATTATTTTCATGATCATTCATGATTGTATCCTCCTTTACTGAAGGCCTTTCTTAATTAGGGGAGGTGTTGAGAGATAGAGTAGGGGTAAGAAAATTGGTGGCAATGATCTCATCTTCTTGTTTTCTAATGTCTTCCAGAGGTAGAGGAGGATAGGGACAATCATGACTCTCAATGCTTATAACTTCTTTCACCGAGATACCTTTGTCACAAAGAGGAGAGGTATCAAGAGAAAAACAAGTATGATTGTTGTGATTGTCTATGCTATCATCCTCACCAATGAGAAATGTAATATTAAGGATTGTGTCAATGGTCTGATCCACTTGCTCTAAGATGTTCACATAACTATGTAGGATAGTAGAAGGATGACTAACATGTTTCTTAATGACCTCATTGTTATATTCTAAGTTCAACTCATAAGATGGTATTTTTTACTTATGCAATCCATTTGTAACCATATCAAATCCACATCTTTTGAAATGAAAATGCTATTACAAAAAAAGTAAAGAAAGTAGAATGCAATGATCTAACGAAAAATGAAATTTTTAGATTGGAAACAAGGTAATTTGATAATTACACTATGCAACAACTTGAAAGATGAAATGTTGTAAATGCAAATTTGGAATTGAGCAATGCATGAAATGGAGAAATTTAAGCTAGATTTAGTAAAATGCATGAAACGTAAAGTCAACCCACTAAAAAAAATAACCAATGCTAGTAAACATAAGCAAAAAAATGTTGATTCAAATCCTAAAAATTGCAATCTAAAATTCCATAGGAACTAAGATGCCAGGGAGGGCGTCTTAGTCCTCTTGATGAAATCTGAAGGTTTCAGAACTTGAAACATATAGAAAATCACTCAAACAAGGCACTGCAACAAAAACCCAAAGAGGGACTAAGATGCCACCAAGGGAATTTTAGTCCTAGTAAGGTTTTTTTGAACAAAATAAAAAAGTTATGGGTTGATAGTAGTGTTCCTAGGTTGCCTGCCCATGGACTTGATGTTTGGAAACAAAAAATTGTGCAAATAAGTGCAAGAAAAAGTAACTAGGAACAAGCAATTGAATGAAATAATAATGTTTGTAATGCAATGAAGATGATGAACAATGCACTTTTTATTTTATTTTTAATCAAATAAAATGATGCAATAAAGTAAAGATGCAACCTATATGAACTTTGACTAATGTAAATGCAAGAAATGCTAAATGTAATTTCACTAATGCAAAAATGCAAGGAACCCTAGATACACTTTCACTAATGCAAGATGGAATGCAATCTAGATCTAAGGACTTTAACGGAATCAAAATAAAAAATAAATGCTTAAAATTTGGGTTCACCAAAATGATTGGTGGAAAAATGGATATATGTGAATATCACACTTTCTCCACACAAAACATTCAGGTATGTCCTAGGAGTCCCAATTAGATTGATTAGAAACCTCATAAGGTGAGTCAATTTTCAATTAGGAAGGACCTAGGATGGGGCTTTTTCAGCTCTAAGGACTTCACCACCAAGCTAGTGCTTTGAAAAGAAAACGTTGGAAAACACAATGTGATATGCAAATGAATGCTAAATGACCTAGAAAGATGAACAAAATAGAAAACTATGAAGCTGGAAGTTAGGATGTGTGTACCTAGGAATTCTAGAGATGGTGTGAGGATTCATGAAATATAAATAAGCTACCAAAAAGTTGTATGGAGGACTAAGATGCCCAAGATGGCGTATTAGTCCCGCTACTATTTTACAGGGCAGATGCAGAGTCTTTAGATGTCAGAACCGGATCTGAAGGAATCTTTGAAAAATATCTTTGGGAGGACTAAGATACCCAAGGTGGCATATTAATCCCATTCTAAATTTTTGAAAACTCTGAATGTGATCCTTAGCTCCAAAGTCTGCACTTGCTTGCTTTTCGATCTCAGGTTCTGAAACTTTCAAATTCGGCCTATAGGTGATTTTTTGTGAAGAAGACAACTTTGTAATGCAACTTTGCACTCCAAATTATCTTCGAGACTACAACCTAGATTTGCAATCACAAATATGCAAGAGGGGAAAAACTTGTTTGTTAGTGAATGAGGGTTTTCCTTGGTCAAACCCCTTTTTGGTAATTAAACCTTGAAATGAAATAGAAATAATGAGGGGAATGGTGAATGAAAAAAAATACAATGCTACAACTCACCAAACCATTGTTGTAAAGTCTGCAAACTTTTATGCAATGGCTGCAATGAATATGGATCTTGAACCAAAAGAATGATCTTGAATTTCTTATTTGAATCAAAACCCTACATCACAAATGTTAGCACAACAACACACATGATGCAAGAAGCTCTTTGATATGATTCTTGAATCTTGATGATGGCTCCAAATGCTTGATGAATTTCTTCTTGAATGCATAAAATTGTCTTAGGAATGAATGCTTTAATTATTGTTATGAAAATGAGTGGAGGAACCTTGTATTTATACTTATTATTGCTTAATATCCTGAAATTACATCACACCAAGCTAACATATGAATTCATTAATTAAAGGAGGCTAAATCTTGCCAAATTTTGATATTAAATCTAGAAAATAAGCCGAGGACTAAGATGCCCTAGGTGGTGTCTTAGTCCCAAGGCTCAAATCTCAGGGCACAAACTCCAAAAAGGGACCTTTTTTAAGCATATTCAAAATCGGGGTCCCAAGAACCATGGAGGACAAAGCTGCCCTAGGTGGCATTTTAGTCCTAGTCCATAAATTAGGGACACAGACAAAATCATTAAATGATCATTTTATCTTTCGATATTTGTCAGGGTTTTCAATAAAAATATGTAATTCATAGGGCTTGTAGATAGAAAATAGTATAAATTAATACATAAATAGGGATAAATAAATCAATCCATGCCCAAACAAGTGTGAAAATGGAAGGTTATACATTTTAATACACTACAATATGTTCAAAATAAAACTCTTATATAGTTTCTCATAACTATCGCACAAAAAATAATAAATGAAGTTAGTCATTATGACTTTTTTCATTAATTATCAAAGTGTAGTATAGTGTAAAGACAACAAGGTTAGAGGTGTATTTAATTTATCAAATGAAACAATCTAATATTAAACCTACTAATTATATGTTATTGATACTACTTTCTAAATGTTTATAATCAGTATAGAAATTTCTAGATCTTCTATCTCATAGAAGGTAGAAAAATATGGGTTTACTAGGAAATTATTCAAATTATTGCACATCACAACTTTGAAGATTATCTACATATTAGGCTAGATATGGATGAATTTACGTAAAATAATTCCACTATTGAGGTGAATTTTTTTTTATTTACAAGGATTCAAAAATTCTCTAAAATAACTTTATTTGTACACTATAATAAATTATAATATTAAAAGATATAAAATTTTATTCTTACCTTAAGGGAAATATATTTTGCATCCTTGTATATTCCAAAGCCTTATGGAACTTGACTTAATGTGAAATTTCTTAGTCATTTCTTAATTTATAAGAAAAGGAATTGACATAAGACTAAGGAATAGAAGGAATTACTATTTTTTTTGGAGCAATAAGTTTAGATGTGTTGTAGATATGTAGCTCTATAAAAAATTGCTCTATCTAGTGTTATGGCCAACTATCAATCTACTATACAAGATTCCATGTTAGGAACTATGAAATGCATTGATGATTGATGAATCCCTTTTACTAAACCTTATGGAAACATAGGTTGCCCATAGGAACAACTATTTTGGTGCCTTATTGAGAGTTTTATACTATACCTTTTCTACTTGAAACTCATTTGAATCATAAAGACATGATTCAATTCCTTCCTCCTCATGAATCATATTTGCATGTAAAATTTCTTTCTAATGTATTTGTTCATTAATTTTTCATTCATATATTTTGTATTCATGCATACACACTCTTTGCATGTTTTAATTGAATTCATGCATTATTTTTGTGTGATTAAAATATGGGAATCAAAAAAATTAATTCAAAACACATAATTGATGCAATGTGTTATATTAAGGAAATCAAATTTAACAAAACAAATCATAAAGTGATTCCTCAAATTCATTTCATCATCCTCTTTTCTTAAGGATCCTATAGTAGTGCTCTTAGATTTTTAGGTATGCACTAAACTACTGGGATGACACCTAAGAAATGAGAAGCCATTAAACTAAAATGTAGGAAACTATGCCTACATCTACATGATTGATGAATTTGATGGATGATATGCTAAATGATGTGCCAAATGATATTATATTGTATACAAAATGATGCTAAATGATGCAATAATAAAATACTAAGCTAATGGATATGATATGGAAATTTTGTAATGATAATGCGACAAATTAAGTTCCTAGAAATGAAATTTCCATTATAACACTACTTGAAATCAAATGCTAAATTCTAAGCTAAAATGCAAATGTTAAGCTCTCAAATGTTGAAGTTATTTTTTGCAGAGTAAATTTATGCTATGCTCTCTATATGAAAATTTGTAAATGAGCCTCTATTTATAGATTTCACCAAGGCATTAGGTGATGTGGTAGCAATGGATGATCAGGATTCATTCTGGAGAGATCAACGGTGAGAAGCGAAGAGGTTAGAGAGAATCAAGGAAGTTGTCCCCTTTAATAGAACAAGCTTGCCAAGTGTAGAAGGGAATAAATGGAAAGGAGAAGCAATTTGTTTCACAAGTTAAAATTGTTGAGGATAAATACCCATTTACAAATTATAAATAATTAATTTCATTTGACACATAGTGAGGTGGAAGGAAGTTAGAAAATATGGAGAAATGTGACAAAATTCCAAATTTAAACTTCAAATTTAGTTGGAGGGAATTAATCAAATAAAAAAAATTAGTTAAATTTGTTTATTTAATTAAATCATGAAGAAAGTGGTTTAGATAGGAAGAATTAAGAAATATTAACTATATAAATAAACTTTTCAATTTATTTATAAGCAGAGGAAATAAAGATTTTATTAATTAAATGACTAGTATTTAATTAATTTTCTCTAGAGCAATTTTAAATGTATACATTTTTCCCCTCTTTCAAGTGATCTATTTACACATTGCTTCAAAGAAAAATTTTTGAGTGCTAATGAAATTTTGATAATGCCCCAAATGGTGATTTTCAAGAGATAACAGATATATGCCCCCTTAGGAGATAGATTAGGGAATTTTTTATTTTTTCTAAGATTTTTGAAAAATTTGATATTTTTTGATGATTTTGATGATGTTGATGGTAATTTTCTGATTTGATGATATTCCAATGATTTATCTCTTGATATTGAAGAAATTAGCTACCATTTGATTAACTGATCCCTAAAAAATTAAAATATCCCATCATAAATCCCACTTTAATTACCCCTTTTAATAGGCCAAAAGTGAAAAAAAAACTCATTTGTACACTTTATGATTTTAAAATTTTGGAGTGAGAGAGCAACTTTGAGCATTTGATCAAAGAGGTGATCAGCTACAAGACTCATTGATTCAAGCATGTGGGATGACATAACCGGCCAACGACATACAGACCTCCAATACGAATTTCCAAAACCCTCTTTGCAAATTTTGAATTTCTTTTTTCCATGTTTTTAATTTTTAATTTTGATGTTTTTCATGTTTTAGTGAATAGGTTAGTATTTTTAGAGCATTGAATTTGTGTTCTAGCACATCTTAGGCCCAATGTAGCACATTGATGGTTTGTTATAGCACATATGCTCTTTGGAAGATAGGAATGAAGTTTTACCACATGAGAATTTTTAGATGGCACATCAATTGAAATGGTGCAGAGGCCTTGTGTTGTGGCACATTGGCCAAAAGAAGTGGCGTGTCCATTATTTTGGTGCAATGATGGGATTCTTTAGTGCATAGGATATTTTCTCTAGTGCATTGGTTAAATTGGTGCATAGAGAGACTGTATTGGTGCATTGAGAAAATTTTGTGGTGCATGTGTCTTTTTAGCGCAATGAAGGATTTTCTTAGCACATCGAAGACAAAATTGAAGTTTTTTTCTCCTTGATTTTCATTTTGTTCAATCGCATCAGCCGATGATTTGTTGTTGTTGATAGATTAGATGATTTATTGATCTCATGATAGGTGAGATTCAATTTAATGATGATGTTGATTTGACATCATGATAGGCAAGGATCAAAATAGATGTTTGTGAGATTTTTTCAAAATCTCACTTGAGCTAATAGGATGATTGATTGCTTGATTTTGATTGTTTTGTTGATTTGATTGATTGATTGATATGCTAATTGTGATGTGTTATAATGATAAGAGAGTGATTTAGGGAATCTTCATTCTTGAGAGTTCTTCCCACGAACTTGGGAGTTGATTCCACGTCAATCACAAACTAATAGAGATATTATTGAGAGATGCAGATTATCTTCATTGATTGGCATGCCCTAGATTAGGATTAATCAGGGATTGCTGACCACATTGGCAAAGAGGTGGCATAGAGACCACAACACCTTTCATCTGGCCACTGGAGAGATGATTGTGATGCCAGAGGATGTCTATAAGATCCTATGGATTCCCGTGATGGGTGACATTATTGTGTATGATCAGGCAGAGTAGGGTGGTACAGATGGTCTATGCCAGATATTTCATAATGATCAGATTAGTGGGTATGAGGTACCTTAGCAGGAGATGTTTGAGAGTTATGCCCCCTTACCTTCCATGCTTGCACATTTTTTTAGTGGCTTTCTATGTCTCGACAAGAGGTCAAAGGGATTGTCTATTGGTTGGGGTAAAACAATAGAGCAGATGATTCTATATGGGACTCAATACACCTAGGGTTTGTGCATGCTTACATAGTTGTATCGTGATTTACATCAGATAGTTATCTTAGAGGCACTAATCTATTTTCTGGGGTGACCTTATTATAGGCATGGGCCTAGGAGCATATAGCAGTGACATGCCTAGTGACAGACAGGTACCAATCGATTGGGAGAACCTATGTCTATCATTATACCAACCTAGTTATCCAACATAAGTTGGGAAAATTGTAGTGGAGACATGTACTAGATGACCTAGATTTCGTGACATGGTGGTCATATGTGGATTGCGAGCAGTGGGCCAAGGATCATTTGGAGATTCCTTTTATTTCCACAACCAGATATCTCATTGGATGGAAAGGTTTCATTATTGACAGATTCCTACTTATGAGGGTACATAAACAGTATGGTAGAGTGCAGGGGATTCCACGGGGATTGGATACATATGCATGGAGACACCAGGATGCTATAGAGTGGGACCCAGCTTATCCTATCATGCAGCTTGTGATGAGTACCATAGATTACAACCAGTGATTTGGGACTATCATCTAGAGATTGTGGAGGGATACATGATAGAGTAGTACTCATAGTACTTTTGTGGACATCTATTTCCCAAGACCTAGAGGCTTGATGAGCCAATGTCGATCTAGAGTATGATGAGGAGGGAGCACCTAGATGGAGGAGGGACAAAGGTGGTGGGGATGAGGAGGATGGAGATAGAGGTGATGGAGATGGAGGAGATGTGGGAGGTGGCAGTGATGATGGTGGAGACAAAGATGGGGATGATGGTGGAGGAGATGGAAGAGGGAGTTCCCATCTAGTACTAGATGTCATAGTGCCTTGTAAGAGGTGATCCTTAGTAGTTGCAGAACAATAGCACATGTAGATACAGTTTCCTTCTTAGTAGCAATAGGCACAGATTGTAGCCCTACAGGTTTAGGTCCAAACACTTTAGGGCCATTTGATATAGATTTAGGGGTAGTTGCAGTCATCATAGGCATAGATGTAGGTATAGGCGCAAATCTCACAAGCACAAGGACATATCACCAACTTGACAATAGAGAGGGATAGTTTGAGATTGCATGTGGATTAGGAAAGGGGTGTTTCCAAGAGACTGCAAAGGGCTAATGAGGGTAGTGGGACAACAGATTAGTTTTAGGAGGTACAATGCTCTGCCAAGGAGGTAGAGTTTTATTAGATTAAATATTATGAGGTTGTTCCACCAGAGTGTTGTGAGAGCTACTCGTAGCTTGCTAGTCACACCCAAATGAGGACTACTAGCAAGGGTGTGACATAGCCAATTCCACGAGATATAGCCACAGCTCCATCAAGTGGGGGAGGCACAAGCCCCGAGATGTCGACACCATCTAGTGGGAGCACTACATAGCTCTGAAACATGATGTTTGTTGTATTTTTGATAGGTATACACTAATACTGATGATTCATTGCCATTTTTAATGATGAACTTCTTCATATTTGGATATCCCTAAACACTTGACATTATTTTGAGATATATATGTAGCGATGATGATGGTTGATCTATATGCTTATGTGTGTTGATCACGATGGAGGCATTTGATATCTTTTATTATGCACATGTTATATGATGTTCTATATGATGATGATATTATAGGGTATGGATACAACATGTTCTATTATTCCATGATGCTTTTTTGAATGATGCCTATATGCTATATGTGATGAATCTTATTATGTGAATGAAATGTTATGGATGATATGTTTTTGTACTTTTCTTATGAAAATGTATAATGCAATGAGAATGGGTGAATGGATTATATGAAAATGTTTCTTTTGTATTTTTTGGTAATGAAAATGTATAAGTAAATTTGTAGATGGATGGAAATAATATGATAAATGCTTTGTTTTTGGATTTTCATGATGCAATTATATGACCTAATTGAAAATGAATGCATATAAAATGATACAATAATGATTTGTCTTTGGATTTTCATGATGAAAATATATGACCTAAAGACTAGATGGATTATGAAATGATATGATAATGTGTGAATGACATCCTAATGCTTATGCAAATGATCCTTTTTGTTAATTTCAAATGTACTCAATCCATTAATGATAGAGATAAAATCATGCGTAAAATTTGATAGGCCTTGGAAAAATCTATAAATACAGATGCAACACTAGTATGAATACAGCCTAAACATGCAAACCTAATAATGCAATGTTGTCATCCTAGTAATAAATTTATTGTGCTTGGTATCATCATTGAGCTTTTGAAATGTTGAAAGTAAGTACAAACATAAATGGTATAATTAGACCATGATGACCTGAGTACTTCTTTCATGATGTTTGATAGTGCAAGTTAACACAAGCATCTAGGTATAATTGAATCGAGATGACCTGAGCATTTCTTGTGTAAACAGAAAAGAGTTAATCATTTTCCTATGTGAATCCAAAATGTAATCAGTGATACTTTGTAGAGAACATCCCATGATGATTCACACAGTAATAATGATCACCTCACAAATAGTAGACAAAAAAATATATCATTCTTGATCACAGCTTCTCTAGTTCTTGACATCCCTGAGTTGCTCTAGAGAAATGATAACAACAATCATGATGTAAATAAATTGAACATTCGTGCTAAAGTGATAAAACCTTGATTTAGAGGATGGCCAAAAAATGTGATTTGTTTTGATTGATCTTGTTGTTGTTGGTTAATATGGTTGGTTTTGATTATGATTGATGTTCAATGTTGTGGTTCGCTTGATCGATGTTTTTTTATCATGTTGTCGTGCTATTGTTTGTTTGTCGTTTTAAGCTCAAAGATAGATTTCCCCAGTGAGTTCAAGATTTTTCCCCCAGTGGAAACACACCAATTTATTATGGATATGTACAATGATCACCAAGCCAATGTGAGACACGACCGCGATGCCTGAATATGTACATTAGGCTCAAATGATAGATGTGGATAATGATAGCACAGAGCCAATGGTCAACACAAGTTCCAATAGAGGAAGAAGTTGACCCATCACAAATAACACCTATTACCAGGTTTTCACTACTTTCTTTTATTGCACTTCTTTTTTAGATTTTATGATTTTTTATTTTTTTCTTCACGTTTTCACTTTTTTGTATTTTTCTCTTTTTTTCTCTTTTTTTTTGCTTTCTTTTGTTGTCACCAAGACACCTTTTTTCTAGGTTTTCATCAGCGCGACCATTTTCTCAAGACATTTTTTGAATTCTTTTTGGATTTCTTCAAGACCTTTTCTAATTTTTTTTGGATTTCTTCATGACTTTTTCTAAATTTTTTTGGATTCCTTTAGGAATTTTATGATGCATTAGATGAATCATGTGTAGAATTTCTTGAGATGGAGGTTTTTCATAGGATCCTCAAATAGGTCACCTTCTAGTGTGGATAGCTGGTATGCTCCTGATCCATAGACTGACACAATGATAAAGGGACCCAACCAATTTGGTTCAAATTTGAACCTTTCTTCTCCCTATCCTACTGATTGTGTGGATTATCCTTTAATACCAAGTCACCAACTTGAAATATTCTTTGTTTGACCTTATGATTATAGCTTCTAGACATTCGTTGTTGGTAGGATTTCAAGTGTTTCACTGCATGTAGACATCGTTCATCCAATAGCTCCAAATCTTGCAACCTAGATACATAGTAGTCCTCATCAAATATGATACCCTTCAATGACACATGGAGTGATGGTATTTCAACCTCAATGGGTATAATGGTCTCAAATCCATATACAAGAGTGTATGGTGTGGCTCTTGTTGGTGTGTGGATATTGGTTTGATATGCCCGTAGAGCAGGGTTTAATTGGATGTGCCAATCACGTCCAACATCGTTGACCATTTTCTTCAAGATTTTTAGAATAGTTTTGTTGAAGGCCTCTACTTGACCTTTTTCTTGAGGGTAATATGTTGGAGAGAAGGGATGTTGGATATTGAACTTCTCACACAATTCTTGCATATCTTGATTTTTAAACAATCTTCCATTGTTAGTGACAATGGATTGAGGGATGTCATACCAACAGATGATGTAATTGAGGATGAAGGATGAAATTTTCTTTCCTGTGATGGTGATCATAGGAACAACTTCAATCCACTTCATGAAGTATTTTTTGGCTGTGATGATATACTTGTGTCCATTTCATGAAGGTGGATAGATTATACCTACAATATCTAGTCCCCATTGACAAAAGGGCCATGTAGATGTGAATGGTTGAAGCTCTTGTGTTGGTGCATGAATGAGGTTTCCATGAATCTAACACTTTTGGTATTTTTTAATGAACTAAAAAGACTCCTCCATGTTTAGCCTGTAATACCCTAAATGGAGGAGTTTCTTGGCTAAGCTTAAAAACCATTTGAATGAGTTCCACAAATACCCCATGAACTTCCCATGAATTTTTTTCAAACTCATTGTGTTCCATACATCAGAGGAGAGTTCTTTCAAGACCTTGTCGATAAAGTACATCCATGATAAGAGTATGTCAGGTGGCTTGGTGAATGAAATTTCATTTTTGGTTGTAGGATAGGTTGGGTGGAAGGGTGTTATCTTTTAGATAGGTGTAAATTTTACCATAGATTGAGGTATCTGCATTGACTAGTTGAAATATTACTTGGGATTTGGTATCGTCATAAGTAGGGGTAAGCAGTTGTTCCACCATGAACTCATAATAGGTTCTTTTATTTGGAATTTGTAATAAGGAATCAATGGTGGCCATGGCATTGACAACTTTATTATCCACTCTTGAAATTTGCTCAAATTTGATATCCACAAATTATTTCTTAAAGTCATCAATCATTGTTTTGTAGCGCATCAATATTTCATCCTTTGTTTGATAATCATCATTGACTTGGTTAATGACCAACTTAAAATCTTTGTAGACTTTCAATTCTAGGATTTTACATTCTATGGTTGTTTTAATGCCAATGATTAATGTTTCATACTCCTCTATATTGTTGGTACAAGGGAACATCAATCTATATGATTTCAGGATGGTATGTCCTTGCGGAGTGACAAATAAGATTCTAGCCCCTGATTGATGTTGTGTATGTGATCCATCAAAGTATAATGTCCGCTATTGTGTGTTCAAGGTGAGGACATCAACATCTAGAATCTCAATGTGTAGAGGATGATCATCTAGTAGAGGTGATTCAACCAACTATTCTATGATTGCTTGTCCTTTTATTTCTTTCCTATCCACATATTGGATGTGAAATTCACTTAATATCATAACCCATTTGGCCAATCTTCCAGTTAGATTAGCTTTGCTAAGGAGGTATTTTAGTGGATCTATTTTGGCTATTAACTTGATGGTATGAGTTAGCATGTAGTGTCATTATAGCTATTAGGTGGAAAACACTACTTCCAAATAAGCCTTTTCAATGGATGTATAATTCATTTCATAGCCATTTAGTGTCTTGGTGATGTAATAAATTGCTCTTTCTTTTCCTGTTGAATCTTCTTGTGCTAACAAGGCTCCCAATGATATCTGAGTTGTTGTAATGTATAATAAGAGTGGCTTTCCTTTTGCTAGTGGTATTAAGATAGGTGGAATCATTAGATATTGTATTAATTAGTTGAAGGCCTCTTCGTATTTCTCGTCCCATCAAAAAGAAACAATTTTGTGTAGCAAGTGAGTGAAAGGATGGGTCTTGTCTGCCAGTTGTGAAATAAATCTTTGGATTGATTGGAATCTCCCTTGCAAAGATCATAGTTGGATGATGTTTTTGGGTGGTACCATCTCCATGATAGCTTTAAATTTTGTGAGGTCTACCTCAATACCTTTTTTCTGAAACTATATATCCCAAGATTTTGGTTGAACTCACCCCAAACACACATTTATTTAGATTCAGTCGCACATTGAACTGCTCCAATTTGGTAAATATTTTTTCTAAAATCTCTATCTATCATTCTCTAGTGTATGATTTGGCCAATATATTGTCGACGTAATCTTCCATGAAGGTATGCATCATATCATTAAAAATTGTTGTCATGGCATGCTCATAAGTAGCTCCCGCATTCTTCAATCTGAATGGCATGACATTCCAATAGAATGTTCCCCATCGACATGTGAAAGTTGTCTTATCTTGATCCTTTGGAGCTATCTTGATTTGATTATAATTGGAAAAACCATCCATAAGTGACAACATACCATGTCCTATTGTTAATTCCACTATGATGTCTATGTTAGGTAGAGGAAAATCATGTTTAGGGAAATCCTTATTAAGATCTCAGAAATCTATGCAAATGCAGATGTTGTTGTCAAGATTTGAGATGGGTACAATGTTGGAGATCCACTTGGCATAGTTAATGGGTCTGATCAATCTTGCATCTAATAACTTCTTTAGCTCTACTTTTACCAATAACACAATATGCGGATGCATTTTTCTTAGCTTTTTCTTGACTAGTTTTACTCCTGGTGGTAAGGATAGGTGGTGCATGATGAGATCTAGATCAATCCCTGGCATGCTGACATATGATCAAGAAAATTTGATTTGTTTCTCTATGAAGAATTTGAGGAAGGTTGGTTTTTCTTGGTCTGTCGAGGATGTTGCTAGATGGATAGTCTTCATTGTTTCTGCATTACTGATATTGACGGATTTTGTGGGCTCAATCAATACTTTTGATCTTTCTTGAAAGTGTTCTAGGAGAGTGCCAAATATTCCATCCTTCGACACCTTAGAGAGGTTTTTTCCATTGGATGCGCTCTTTATTTTTACTTTTTTCTGGATCTAATACTGCCATTGAATGGTTTTCACCATCAAATTTATTTCTTGTATTATTCATTTTGCAGCTGAAATATTTGACACTCCCTTCTATGGAAGCTTCATTATGACGTTCAATGGTGGAATCTGCTTCAATATTTTTAGAATAGAGGAAGTTGATGATGGAATCATCATTTTAAAAGGTGGGGATATCAAACAACTCACTTTGGTCCTAGTCTATGAGTTCGACATGTACTAGGAGTAAGGAATTCATCACACTATTTAAGGTTAGAGATAGTAAGAGTCCTGATGGTGATGTCTTCAATTTGTCCAACAGCAAAGTCGACGTCTATAAGGTAACTTTCCTCTAAATTATCCATTTCACTCCAAGTTTGATCATCTTCACTGGAGTCATCAATATGTTGTGATCCTATTTCAAATGGTCTAGAACCTGAACTTTGTCCCTCCTTGAGTAGGGGTGCATACTTGTGTACCAAATCAATGTCCTTGTCATGACAAGACTCTTTAGATACCGAATCCCACTCATATTCATTTGAATTAGGTTCATGATCATCACTAGCTTGTAGTTGCAAGATTCTTTCAACGGGCCTCTGAGTTATCTATTATTTTGTCTCCTCTTTATAACCTAGCTTACTCTTGTATTTTGGATTGATTAAGAGGGGTTGAATTGGTTCCATAATTCCTTCTTTTCTTTTGCCTACAAGGCATTTTCCCTCGTATCCCATCTTTTCTAAGATTGTGAAGCCTTTTCCATATTGTATTGTTTTCACATTTGTAGTTGCTTCTTGGGGCTCTTATTCATCCTTATAAGGCCATTTTAGAACATCCTTGTTTTCAAATTTGTCAACTATGGTGCTTGCTTTTATAAATCAACCATCAAACGGTGAAACTAGTTGTGATGATTGTTGCTTTGGTGTTGAGGGTTTCCCATATGACTTTGGGGAAGATAGTTGTGAAAGGCATGTAGAGATTGTTTAATGAAATATTCACCTACACATTTATCTTTGACTTGGACCTTTTACTCAAATTGCTTGGTCAAGCCATTTAATTGGGTTTCATGATTTGAGGACATAGAAGGAGGAACTTCTTCCCTTTTCTTAGACTGTTTAGATAGGGAACTGGATTAAATTTCATGATTTGGGGAAGTGACCAGCAATTTTGATGAGGAATATGACTGGCTTTGATTATTGATAGAGTTTGAAGTGGTAGCTTCTCTGCTATGAGGCACAAATACATCTTGGACCAATTTAAGGGTGTTCCAATACCGAGTACTATTAGAATCAATCAAGATGGTGATTTATTGGCCACCACAAGGGAGTTCAAACATTGGTGGTATGTTGATGGGACCGCTTGCATTTCATGGATCCATGGGTGACCCAATAGTATGTCATAGGTCAAATCCTTGTACAAGACTTGGCAGATTACGTCTTTCTAAATCAGTCATACTTGAATGGGTAAGACAATCAATCTTTGTGAAAGATCAAATGAATAACATTTAAACCAATGACAACCAAGAAACTATTGCAAACAATATAGATATTTGTGTGGGAATCTTTTGTAATTAGTCTACTATTGCATTCTTAGAAAATCATAGGGCACGAGCAAGCTTTAAAGTACATATATTCAGCCCAACTCCTTCATCTATTAGGATGTGTTTGACATGATGTTTATAAATTAGGACTTCAATATGGAGTGGGGAATTGTGGGGATGAGAAATACATGCATCATCATTTTTTGAAAAAGATAAGAAATGAGATACAGTCAAATGTCCCACCTTGGCCTTGAATTTACAAACTTCTAGATCCATTGGTACTGTTGTGTCCACTAGGGATTTTTCCAAAATCTCTTTGTGGGTGCATGAAATCTTGAGCAATTCCAATATAGATATTTGTGCAAGAATATTTTGTAATTGGTCTACTATGTTATATTTATTGGGTAAGGAAATAGGTGTTTTAGATAAAATTGCTTTTAGTACATATTTGGCCTATGCTATTATGGTCACATTTACTAGCATGTTGTCCTTTTTCCCATTGATTTTAATGACATTAATTTGAGTCTCAGTTGCAACTGTGTTTTTTTTATGCCATTAATCTATTTTTCAACTGCAATGATGTCTTGTTCATGTTCAACTAGAATTTCATTAATTGGATTGTTGGTTGCAGTAGTTTCTTGGTTGTCATTGGTTTCAATTTTATCCATTTGATCTTCCACTATTGAGATATGAAGGATGATAGTATCATGGACATAGCTTACATTCTTCCCTTTGTTTTTTGTTGTAGAGATCCTCCCCTTTTTCATAGTTTGCTAAGGTATTTTTGAACGCTCCATGATCAATATTTGTTTGGGGTCCTTCTATTCATATGACTTTGTCATCTATTAAGTCTTGTATCTTATGTTTCAATTGCATGCAACTATTTGTTTGATGACCTTTGCATAGATGAAATTTGTCTTGCCTCCTACAATGATTTAACAACTAAGCTCTTAGAGCTATGATTCAAATATTGGAAATCTAAATTGAATATCTATTCGATCATCAAGAAGGTGCATTTAACTTGTCAACATAGGGATGTGAAATTGAAATGGGCCAGCATAGTATGTGCACTAGGAACTCAAAGTGGCCATTTTCATTCTACATCTAAGAAAGACACAAGTGCTAAAAGTAAATTGCTTGGAAAGGAATAACATAAATGTTAATCATCAATCAACAACTACACCAAACTAAAATGCATGACAGGAATGGAAATATGAGTGAACAAACAAGACAATACTTTGTCTGCTTTGGCTGCAAGAATAGTCATAGAATGAAATTCTAGTGGCTATGGGAATAGTCGGTGCTAGATTCTTAACTAAGTATTGAACAAAAAGTAATACTAAACTAAATGATGGATTACTCACCAAGTGGATCCCCTAGGATAAGTATCCTCTAAAACTAACAAGAACTTGGATGCTCAAACTTAGAACTTTATTTTATTCACTATAAATCGTGAGTACAAAACAATAATGTATCTAAAAACTTAATAATTCAAGTACAATATCAAATTTTGTAACCTCTCAAAAAGGAGAATTTTTATCCTTAGTTATACTATCAACTAATCAAGGTGGTCAACTCCATGAACTGGGAGGACACCATTTAGGGAAAATAGAGAAAGTGGTGTGGCAACAGTTATGCATGCATGAAATTCGGTTAGAAATGTAGTTCCAGATGTAGATTTAGCACAACAGTAATGCCCACATTTTCTCAACATCATTAAAGTCCACTACAATGTAGTTACATTCGGTTTGTATGGGGAATCTCCTTCCATCGACCTCTTCTTTGAACGATTCCCTAGCTAGACATTATGGTGCATGCCCAACTAGTAGTGTCTTCCTCAGTTTAGCATTCCTCAAATTAAATTTGGATGGAAATGTTAGTACACACAATAATTGCATATCTATAACCACGTCAAATAACATTCATTAACCACATGCAAGATTAATATATATATTCCAAATAACATGCCATTGTCATTAAAGGTTTTCACAAATAAGATTAAGCCCAATGTCAATAGTTTTGAGGAAATAAACAAAACTTAACATCAAGGCCCATGATCTCTTTAGCAAATAAACCATAAATTCTACCCAAAACTAGGCTCATCACTCCCCCAACCTAAGGTCTTGCTGGTCTTCTAGCAGGAGAAAGGTTGTTCTTTTGCTTGGTCAATGTTCTTAAATTTGTAACTAATAATTGTGCCACATCAGAGTGTGTTGTGTGTGAATCAGTATCCTAATAGAATCCTCCCAATATATCCAATCTGCTCCATCTTTGTCTTTTTGTAGCAATATCATATTGGTAGAACCTGAAGTTTGATACAAGGCACATTAAAATAGGTGGCTAAAAAGTTAGGGGAAGCCAAAATCACCCGTTTGTCCTTCCACTGTGAATATATTTGTCAATTTTTTTAAGAGGTGTTGCATAGTTCTAGATGGAATAATGCTCATCCTACTTGAGACCATTAGTTAAGTTGTTTCATCTTTGTGAGAGGTATTTTTTCATGGTTTTAGCCCTAATGGACAAAGGGATGTTGGATTCCTTGATTCAACCCTAATGGATAGAGGGATGTTGGATTCCATTTACTTATAAGCCCCATATTGTTTCCCCAACTAATCCCATTTTGCACCCAAGACAAAAATTATCTTAATTGGACATCTCCAACATACAATAGTGGATTCCAATCATGATCTTGAGTTGTAGCATAATTATGCAAATAAAACTCACACAATAAATTCTTCATTTCAGGGAAAATAATCTAATAAGATTGCATTGAAAAACTCAGTAGGGGTCTCAATAGAAGGGTTCAAACCTAAGACAATTATTTCCAATCTAAAAGAAAGATATTTCTCCTTTAAATGTAGAGCATAAGCCCTTGGAGGGGTCCTACATTCTAAAATCTATGGTACCAAAGCCACCATATCATCCACCTTCTTCTTTAAGGTGGAAATTTCTTCATCTTTGTCTTCAATTTCCTCATTTCTCCTTTGAATTTCCTTCTTCAACTTGTATTTTTCCTCCTTCCATTCCTCTTCTCTTCTTTGCATTTCTTTCCATAAATGCATGGATACCTTGTGCATTGAAATATTAGGGGGGTTATGTATTCCTAGCATCATCTTTTTTGGCACTAGTGCTATCTACAAGGATTTAGGTTGTCCCATCAATTTTGGCTACAAGGGTACTGATTATTCTCCCAATTCAGGTTGTTGTTGTAGGAAATACTACTCTTGTTCTTTTTCTTACTTTTGCTGCAACATATCAAATTGCTATAGGACCTCTTGTTGTAGGAAATCTTGATTTTCCTCATATTCTTGATTTTCCATTATTCCTACAATATTAGCAAGATCGGCCAGTGTTATATTTTCTAATGTCTTATATATGTCTTCTTCTTCGACATTCTCTTTCCCCATTGGAGCTTCTATGTCCCCTTCTGATACTTCTCTCAACTTAGGGCTTTCATGTGGAGATGTAACAAAGGCTAGCACTGACTAGTATTGCTTTCTTAGGAGGTTTCTCATGTTTCTCTTTGGCTATAGGATGAACAGTGTCAGCCTTTCTCTTCTTAGAGCTTGGCACCTCTTTTTTTGCCGATTGCCCTTTGGATTTTCATTTTCTTGTTTCTACCTCTCTCTTATGTGCCCTAGTTTTCATTAAGATGCCAAGTGGAACATCATCATCAAATTCAGGGGAAGAACTTTCTTTGTCTGAGTGCTCTATCCCAAAAGAGCTAATTTCTATGGTTTCTTTTATTGCATGAGGGTTTACAGTAGGGCTTGGGCTAGAGGTTGAAGCACCAAGAATGGCCTCAATCCTGCTCAATCTCCTACTAGTCCTATGGGTACTACTGAATTTGATACAATTTTCTAACAAATGTTCTTCAGTGGTTCAAAAAATATTTGTCAGAAAAGCGACGAAATGATGAAAACATTTTTGTCATTGTTTTTTCATCACACATCCGATGAAAAATTAAACGTCGAGCTCATGGTGCAAATTCATCAGTCATCTGCATCATAAAATGACTTGGATGTTCATCAGAATATCAACAAAATGGGTGTCAAAAGAACACCTGAAGTTTGTCGCCATTTCGATGAAATGGGCAATTATTTACAACAAAGCCTTCATCGCAACTAAGCAACTTTGTCAAGCCTTTATGTGATTTGTTAGTACCGTTCATCGAAATTGCAACAAAATGGCCATGGAGTTATGATGAAGCCTTCATCGTAGCCAAGCAACTTTGTCAGACCTTTTATGTGGTTTGTCACTGAACTGTGTCAAAAGTGTGATGAAATGGCCAGGGAGTTACAATGAAGCCTTCGTTAGAGCCAAGCAACATCGTCAGACCTTTTTTGTAGTTCATCGGTGGACTTCGTCAAAATGGCAATAAAATGGCCAAGGAGTCACGGCAAAGCCTTCCTCGTAGCCAATCAACTTCATTGAACCTTTTATGTGGTTCGTCGGCTTCCTTGAAATTGTGACAAAATGTCAAGGAGTTACGATGAAGCCTTCATTGCAGCTATAGCAACTTTGTCAGACCTTTTTGGTGATTCATCGGTTTGTTCATCAAATTTTTTATGAAACAATGCAATTTTTTTAATAAAATATTCATTGAAATGTACCATCGGTGAGAGATCAGTCAAGTCGCATCACTTAGTATTCAAATATCGAGAAATTATTTTATTCAGTTGTTTCCCATGTTTATTAGACACCTGCTAAGATGTCATGTAGTTTTGCTGATGCCTTGACTGTCTTTGACAGCCAATATTACATATCACTTTGGTGTCACACTGTCTTATTGAATTTCTAAGTCTCACTGATAGCCAATAGATCATATGTCGCTATGGTGTCATGCATTCATACCAATGTTTTGAGTCTCCCCAAGAATTATTCCTTCGGTCGTAAGTGTATCACTACGATTGTCACCAATGATAACTTATCATTGTGACTTTTGGGGTCACCCAGACTTTCCTTCGACTACTTAATATCTTACAATCAAACTTGAGCTTGAAATTACAAAACAGAATATCATGCCAATTAAATTTACCATTTATATTCCAAACCTTTAGCTTATGGCAGAATAAGTGCCAAATTTCCTAAGCATAAAAACATTCAAAAAAATATGTTTGATAGTTTCCCGAGTCCTACAGATACTATAAATTTCAACACTTTCATGGTTAGATTTATAGGGATCTATCTTTTCATTAATGCAAAGGTAGGTAAAGGAGAAATAATTATAATTGTAACACTATTCATCATCTAGTAAATTATGTTCGTAATTTGTCTTCAATGGACCTTAGTTTTATCATTATACTACCCATGTAATACCATATTTTAATCCAGGGTTCAACTATCTCAGATCTAAAGAAGCACCTTCAATTAACCATTTAAAGTACTATAAAATAAGTTAAGACTTTTACTTGAGAAAGATTGGCTACACTTGTAGGATTAAAGTTCTCGCAATCATCAGGATTTATTGGCACATAGACACAACCTGCAACATATGAAGTAATGGATGACTACAAGTTAGTGAAATGGTCCTTAATATGTGAGTGGTTTGCAAATTTATTGGTAGAAAATAAGGTTAAAAATAGATCTACATGAAAAATTATGAGGACAATCTATTGTAATCATCAAAATAGATGAAAAGTGCAAAGGAAAGAGCCAAGCCACATCTCTAGAGCCTAAAAAAAACACATGCTGCAAGAAACATAAGAAAAAGAAGAAACCAGTTTTTGGATTAATACAAAATGGTACCTTCAGCAAGTGATTCATATGCTTTCACACCTAACATGAGACATTAATAAGATTTTAGTCTTCCTCTAGGTATACGCAGGATCATGATGGGCCAAAAAGTGGCAATATATAAGTGATATGATGGCCCATGTGGCTGGTGACATTTTTTGTACCCAAAATTGATGAAACAAAAAGGAGTTTTAAAGGAGATTCTCAGCTTTCCACCAATATAAATTATGCTTTACTTTGAATTTAATAAATAATTAGTATTTATTTTTTATTTGAATTACGAATAAATTCTTGATTGATAGGCTGATTGAAAAACATCTATAGCTTTCAAATAGTATCACATTTTTTGAATTTGAAACATGTGTCACATTCCATCTTTGTATACTATAGGACTAAAAAAAGAAAAGTTGAATTTCATGAAGTTTTGACCAAGTTAAGGTGGTCAGACATACAAGTTTTTATATTTTTTAAAAGTTGTAATAAAAAAATCATAATTAATTATTTACTAGGAAAAAAAAAATAAAAAATTATTCATCACATTTGGACATGAGTCCTCTACTTATATCTAAAATATTATAAAAAAATATTATCATTTTATTTGGTTAGGGGGGTCAGATAGACACCTACTTCTTATTTTTTCATTGAAATTTCAAAATTTCACCAAATAGATTTTTTTTAAAAAAACCTAGTAGTTTAGAAACTAATTTCAATTTGCTATAGATTCTATTCTTACATATTTTTGAAATAATATAGATAACTTATTCAAATTTTATGTCAAGTTGCCTAACTCTGAATTTTCTGAATTTTTTGCCACTTAAGGCCCAATTTTTTTCCATGATGATCCTACACATACCCCTCTATGAAATTAACTACTTATAGAATAAACCCAGAAACCAATATTATATACCTCCATGTCTAGCCGAGGGTAGGTATGAGAGAAAAAAAATTCTTCAATGCAATGCTGAAAAATATCAATGTGTGTGTAGGTTTGTATTACTCAAAATATCATTTCACTAGCTAAGAAAAATACCAAAGTGATGTTTTAAATTTCAATCTTCACATAGGCTCCCTTATTGCTACACATGCATATACAAGCATTATTCGAGCTCTAAACTATTCAAATATTAAGGATTTAATTAGCTATAAGATGGAAATTTGTTGTTTAGACACAATCCATCATCTTTTACATATCTTTATTCACTCCTAGCACTTCAGATAAATTTGTGTAAATGAGACAAAAATGTGAATCTTTTATGACAAAGAAAATTCTTAAAAGGAGGGGGGAGAGAGAAAAGGGTAAGGGGCAAGAGAATGCTTGAATGTATAGCAAAGTATAAAATTTTGATCATTATAACAATGAAATGAATCTTAAGTTTGAAGCATTAATATCATTTACAACATTTATGATCAAGAATGAATGTAAGTAGAGAAACTTTTGCATACCTGCAGATGGCACAAAATTTCATGGTTAAGTCGAAGCCTCCCATCAACAACAAGATCCAAATATCCGTGTATCTATCTCAGTCAAGAATCTAAACCCTTTAGAGTTGTTAATTTTTCCACTAACCTGCTATGCACAAAAGTCAAATTTTAGAGTTATGTCACAACTAAAAATAGAAGAAATGTAGCTTTGAAACCAAATCCACACACAACATAATGTGGTATTCATACAAAGCCATACAAACAAACTAAACTTAGAACATTCGAATGTAAACAACTTCAAATTACGATGCATAGTATGGATTTAGGGTATAAAGAATCATTTTTCTGTCACCATAGTGAAAAGTTAGCACTTTCTTTCGTCTTTTCATATTGTTTTGATGCTTCAACAATGCATTTCTTATATTGAAAAGTGCATTACCTTATTGAGCTTCTCTTTGTTTCAAGAATAGTTTAATATTCTCTACTTAATAGGGCCAACCATGTGATGGTGGAAGCTCATTTGGTCCCTCCCCCCACTCACATCACTCTCAATTCCCCATACCCAATCATATAACATTAATCATTCATTCATCCATTAATAACATATAAAATTCATTCATTCATCCATAAATAACATATAACATTCATTCACTCATCTATTAATAACATATACCATTCATTCATCCATTAATAACATATAACATTTATTCATTATCATATAACATTCATTAATTAACATATTCACATTCATTCATTAACATATAATATTCATTCTTTTAGGTTTTACATATTATCGAAAATATGGTTGTCATGATATGATTACAATCACTTTTTTTTGTTTCTTTTTTCAAGCTACATAAAGCTGAAATGGAGTATCATTTTCTAAATCAATATATATCCCCCTCTTTAGTTGTTATGCCCTCTTCTTGTGATCTTAATGTATGCCTAGTTGTCTTCTTATGACGTGGATGCTGCTACAAGGGGGGTCTACTGCAATAAGAAAGAAATGTTAAACTAATATGTTTTATTATTATTGTTACAAGTATTTCATTAATTGAAATAACATTAGAGTGGTTAATTTTACCTAATGGGTCCACATCATGTTCCTAAAATTTTGTTATAGACTCATGCTCAACATGTTGAACACCCTCCAAATCTTGATCTGCAGTTGAAACATGAAAGATTACATTAATTAATACACCAATTGAAATTAAATATGTTTAAGAGAGCATGAGGGTGGCCCTCTTTACTAGATGGGGCCACATCATATTCTTTATCTTCTCTAGCCTGATCATGCTCTAAAGTAGAAGCACAAAAAGTTACATTAATTAATACACCAATTATAATTAAATATGTTTAAAAGAACTTTAGAGTGGTGCTGTTTACTTGATGGGGCCACATCATATTCCTGATCTTCTCTAGCCTGATCATGCCCAACATGTTGATCATGCTCTACATGTGCTCTAAATTACCGGGATGCACACCATCACCTTCATCTACATGTTGTGCTCCACCCTCGCTAGGATACATTCCAATGTCATGTGCAGTATTATCATTGGTTGAATGTTTAAAACAAATAGAAATGCAATTACTTGATGGTGGAAATTAATATTGAATAGATTACACAAGTATTCAATTTTAAATAAACTTTATTGAGTTTATTTACTTGCATGTCAAATGTAATGAAAGATTGTGTTTTCCTAGTCAAGGCTCTTAGGTGTTCAACCATGGCTCCATAGCCTTACTGGAAGGAAATCTTCAGGTCCTCTTCTATGGGAACTCCATTGAATTTAGAGCCCTACATTTTTGCATAAGATCATGAATTTTTCTTCTATGGCGTGATAAAACCAAAATTGTTTTCAATTTATTATAATTTGGATGCAATATTTCACTTATTGATACTTACAATTCATGTGGCTAATTTCATATAACCACCAAAGCCAAGTTTGTGTTGCCCATGCTTTTCTAGTCTTTCCTTTGTTTCATTTGATGTGTCGAGTAGCCTATGAAAAGTTTGAAATACATTAGATTATGTAAAAAGAAAGAGTAATCAATATATAATTACATTGTTGATAGTATCACATACCTTCCTTGGCCCAGTGGTGTCTTTCCTTTTTTCTTTTCAACCTTCTCCTTTCCATCTGACACCAAGTCCTTCCACTCCCTCTCCCGAATCATGGGGGGATGCTCATACTTCTTGTTCTTCTCTAAATGTGACATATATTGGTCCCTTGTATACTTTAGATAGGTACCAACTTTATTAAAGACCTTGGTTCAGTTGAATGTTTTATCACCAAACAACACAACTAAATGGTTAATGAGCTCATCTTTTAAATCTTGATTTTGGGCATTCCACCGTGTACGTATGGTGGGCCCGAAGAGATTCAATGTAGTATCACTTAGATGTTTATAAAAAAACATCATTTCCTACAAAATGATCATGGGATCAATTGTCTGAAAAGAGCGATCAATAAGTAAATTTCAATTAGATTATATATAATAATAATTAAAACATTTCAAAGTACCTGGGACCTCTATCTTTATGGGAAGGAAATCCTTGATCACCACAAGTGTGACCAGCAATGTTCTCGTACTAGTAATACAGGAAGATCTAAGAAATGCTACTAAAACATCACTAGTACTAGTGGTCTCTGCATCCCCAGATACATGTCCTGACCCATGTTCTAGTATGTGTTCACTGCCAAATGGTGCATTAACGGATGCCTACATGGTATGTGTTTCTAAAATTTCAGACGACAATAAAGGCACGGATGATGGGATCAGATGATGTGATGTATGCATAGGAAGATCAAGATGGACACTTGTACCAACCCTTACTCCTTGAGCAACACTTACAATACCCTAATCATGGCCAGGAGCATCATGAGGAGGAAAATAACCCTGTAAAAACAACACATATTTTAGTTCGTGACATAAAAGAGTACAAAATATAAAACCATAATGAATGAACTTATGTTATAATTAAAGACCTCATGATAGCTTACTTGCAAGTTTTGTAATCTCTTAGACAATATTTTAACCCTCTCTCTTATCTCATCTATTTGAGGCACTATGAATATCAACTTAACCATTTCTTCATTGCATTTTTTTTGGATCTTCTTTATCATATCGAGAGGGTTTGTTGAATAAGAGATGTCATCATCACAAAATATTGACTGCACCTCACTATGGATGCTCTACTCTACTACTGGTGCATTTCCCTGATTAGTTGACTACAACAAGAATATTAAAAACATTATCGAAATTAACCCAATAAACTTATGAAGAAAACATAATAATAAAACATTTTGCTCGTATCTAATTTGTACAATTACAATGAGGTAAACATGTCGGGTAGAAGCGCTAGAAGATACATCATGATCTGTGCTCTAGGCCAAAGCCTTCTCCGTATGATCAATGTCCCGCTGTGACAAAAATTAAATATAAAAAACATTACCGAATGAAACCAATAGACTTACAAAAAAAACATAAGAATAAAATGGTATATTGGAGTCATTAATTGGAGGTTAGGTAAAATAGTACATAGTTACCACCCCCATAGTAATTGTGTTTGTAACTAAGTGATTCAAATTGTAATTGATTAGCAACTCTTCCCCTATAGTTATTGATTTTATCACACATACGAATACATGGTTTCCATCGCATGCCTCGAATATGCAATTGGGTTGCTTATTTGTTGACCCAGGTCATGTACTATTTATAAACCCTACAATATTCCCTTATGCTTTTGTCCTTCCGTCAATGTACATAGCCACTCCTTTATTTTGATCCTTATCTTTTAGTTGTATATAATTTGCTGACAGTGCATACCTACGCATACTTCATGTATACTGAACCAGTTGCATCCATTCTTTGTAACTGTAATAGGGTCTGACATACTCCATCAATTCAGTAACTTTTTCATAACAGACCTTTATGTAGTCCATGCAAAATAGGCCCAAACCATGTAATGACGATGATGTTATGCAATATATCCTCTCATTGACACAAAAAATATTTTTTATTGGAGGAAGTTCCTTGGGTACCCATTGTTTTTGTAGATGTTTGTACCTCAAGGGCACCTCGACATCGCCTATGCTCTCATCATCATCAATATCGTCAGTTGATAAACATATTTATTCTTGGCCAAATTTATGCAAAGAAAACAATCTCAACATATATATACATCAATATACTTGAAAATAATTAAATAATATGGGTGATTAATATATTTATGTGTACCTATTTATCCCTTAAACCATATGCTAAATCAATTTCCCATTGTGTAACATTGAATTCTCCATTACAATGAGCTTCTTTAACCAATGAGGCCACATTTTCCCATGTTAATGCACAACCATATTATTGACATCATTCAATCCATACCATCATCCAATCAAGATTTTTGGCAACATACAAATGTAGTGCATACCACTCTTGACCAACTATATAAAAAAAAATTGAAATTCACAAATGACGTATAATTAGTTAAATACCACAGTAGAGACCTTAATTTATAATTAATGTATATTGAAGATTAAAATTTAAATAAGTACAATATACATAAAAACCATATGTAAAATATATTCCAATTAATCTCCATGGCCATCTTATAATTACCTCTCATTTTCCTCAATCTACCTTTCCTCATTAGGTACTCCCCTTCAAATATGTTAATGGAGTTGGGATCCCAAATGCGATCTACATGGATCTTTGCTACAAACTTAGGAAGATATTAACTAATGTACACCATGGTCTGGTATACCATATATCCCTCCATCGTAGAACCCTTAGGATGTGCTCTTTTTCTAACCAAAGCCTTCAAAAATTTGAAGTGCCTCTTAGCTATCCACATTGACCTTGTGTGTACAGGTCCACACAATTCAATCTCCTCAACTTGGTGTATGAGGTAGTGTTCTTATGCATTGAAAAATGTTGAAGGTAGACAATTTTGCATTTCACACATTAGACGAAGAATTTTTCTCTTCCAATAATTGATATCTTCTTTATGGATTTCTTTAGATGACATCCATCTATAAGTGATTCAAGGCATATATATATTAACAAGATTTAACAAAAATATACAGTATATTACATAACAAGTAAACCAAATGGAAATTATAAGATGCATACAATGAATTGAACAAATCTCACTACTTACCTCATGTATAATTTTCAAAGATCATATATAACTTACTTGAGATTGTTGTCAAAGTTGTCTAGGAGAGATAGAGGTAGAACATACTACAACAATTATAAAATGATCTTTTCATTATTTTTCCAAAAGTAGTAAGCACAATACACTAAAAAGTACATGCATTATACAAGTGTATATAATACACCAGAATAATTACGTTAATGAAGGTATGCCAATCACTCGTTTTCATCCCTGACCCAAATTCACCTTTCTTTTTTATTATATTGTTTATGTTCACAGTAAATCCTGTGGGAAATCAATTTTTTTGTATGACTTCTTTTATAGCATTGCTTTGCTACTCTGTTAATAACCAGGGAAGGACACTTATATTAATTTGGTCTCCATCACTATTTAATTGAATGATATTTTTCATTGCATGATTGGCTTCCTGAATGTCACTACAAATTTTGACAATTTTTTCTTTGTCATCCCTTCCATAGAATATTTTCCATAACGTTTTTGTTATATTCTTTTCGATATGCATTGTATCAAACAAATGCACAATTTGTAGCTACTCATAGTAGGGAAACCTACTAAATTGTTTGGGATAACTTTTCAATCCCTATGGAAGCCAACCATTAATGCCTTGGCGACCTTCATCAAGCATATAAGTTAAACAAATTAACAATGATAATTATTGTCAATTACAACATGATTAAACACAACACAATATAAAAATATAAATTCAAAACATATCATATATGATAGATAAACAATTTGATCCGATGTATAACCTTGATGATTAATTCTATTATATTCCAACTTCCATAGGCGAGGTGTAATTCTTCATGGTTTTGATGTAGTCTCCTCTTTCCCATTGAAAATATTTTTTTCAGTAGTTCGATACTTATGATTTCTATGGAGGAAGTGCCTATACTCATCAAACACCTACTTTCCTAAACTTGTTGAATGATGAGATTTCATCTTTGGACCACAAATTCGACATGCAAATTTTCCCTTTGTTTGAAGACCTTCAAGATCATATATAATTGGATTAAATATTTCAATTTTTATAATTATATGTAATGAATAGATTATTTTAAAAAAATGCATGATATCTACTTCATCAAATTAAATATTATTAAAGTGCAGTCAAACGTTATAACATACCACAAAAATGTGCTACCCCTGGGGCATCATGAATTGTCCATACAAGCATTGTATGGAATTGAAATTCTCTTTGTCCTATTGGTCTATAGATGTCATACATAGTGACGCCATTCCATAACTTTAGTAACTCATCGATAAGAGGCTCAATATATACATTCATATCTTTAACTAGGTACTTACCTAGTTGAATGAACATAAATATTACATGATTATTATAACCATTTTACAACAATATATATAAATTAATGTACATGACTATTGAATGAAAAAAATATAAGTCATTATGCAAAAAATAAGACAAATGAGATACTACTACGTTAAAGAAAATTGATGTAAACAAATACCTAGAACAATCATTGACAACACTATTTGCTCCCTCTTTATTGAAATGCATGGAGGAATGTTATTGTTGATAACAAAACAGGTCACACTAAGTAAATAGATCCCAGCTCTCCAAATGGATTGACACCGTCCACTGCCAATGAAAGCCTGAGATTATGATGTTCTTCTTTAAAGTGTGGCCATTTTCCTCCATATCCCTAAATGTAGAACCATCCATAGACATTTGAATAATGTCATCTCCACTTCTACTTTGTGCATCGTAATCCATAAATTGCACTAAGATTTTACACCTAAATAATCGTTGCATATGTGAAATAATGGGAATATAATGAAGAAACCTTGTGAGGCACCTTTTTGTTAGTTGATCTATTTAATATTGACTGATATGACATTTTGGGCATTTTGTTGCAAATTCTTGCTATTTATGATATATAATATGATTATTGTGACATGCATCTATTGCTTGATGCTCCATTCCAATATCTTTCATAATGACACATAAATCTCAGTATGAGCAAGGTAAAATATTTGATGGTGGTAACAAAAATTTACCAATAAATCTATAGGAAAAAATATTTTTTTCATACAAAGAATATTAATGGTGCATATTTCATCCTTTATTTACTAGTGATGAACTAACAATAATTAAAATAGATGAAAAAAGATGACATATATGACATACCTTAACATCTGTGAGATTGTTATGTTTTATCAACCATTCATAACCTTCAAGTTCAACATCAACAATACAACAAAGAGACGTATTGTTTGGGAGCCTTCATAAAGGGGCTCATATGCCTTCTCAAGTACAGGTAAATCATGAACATCATCAAAGTCATCTTGATCATCATGATCAGCTCTACCACTAAATGTGTCATGGATCAACATATTCATACCATCATCTTTAATTATGCTTTCTAGCACATGATCATCTTATTCCATAGGATCATTAACTTCATCTTTGATATTCACAGCTCCATGTTCGTCTGCTTGCAAAACCACATTCTCTAGGCCATGATAATCCATATCAGCTACCCTAGGATGCCCCACCTTTATAATAATGATAGACACAAATAAACCATGATCATGATCAAGTGATTATATATATATATAATGTTAAAATGATATAAATATTTACAAATTCAATCAATATAAACACATATAATGAACAACTTACCAGTGGACGATAATCATGCCCCGTTCAACGTGACCATGTTGCCTACAATGTTTCTTAGTTGTTGTGATTAAAAATTTTCTCATCTTTAAGCCCTTGCAATTATTGCAAGGAAAATAACATTTCCCATCACCCTTTCTTTTCAATCTAGCCCACAATCTATCAAGTGTCTCTTCATTTTTTTCTGGACTAATATTATTTGACATGATTTTTCTTTACCAAGCTTGACTATTTAGATCTTCAAAAAATATCAAACTCACACTCTAATAATTTTTATTCATAGAAAGGTAACATAATCTAATAATTCTGATATTTTACACCAAAAAAAATTGGCATGCAACCACCCCTGCAAACAGAAGATAATCTAAAGTTAATGACCACAATAAACACTTTAAAATGATAATTCCAAAACTTATTAAATTCTGATTTTACTATGATTTCCAACTGTTAAGACTCCTAAAATCATAATATTGAACTTGATCACAAACTTCCTACAACGATGGAGGTAGTGAGCTAGTAAGAGCAAGTGACCAATTCCTAAGGAGAAACAAGTCAAAATCATCATTACTAATGTCAATACAGATTTATCCTTTTAGTTAAAGATGCAACATGTGTCACTTCTTATGACGAGCTTATCCCTAGGGCTCTCAACATTGAGAGAGCCCTAATAAAAAATAACAAAAGCATTGGTAAGAGCATGATTATGGTACAAACCCTAAGCCTCTGTAGAAACATAAACAATAACTATAGCAGATTAGTGAGGTTGCAATACCAGAAAGATTGAGATAGTGTAGGTAATAACAAAATCTTTCAATCTAAAGATTGTAGCAAATAACAAGCACACTATGTAGCTTAGTGACATTTGTAAATGCGATCTACGGTAAGAAGAATGACAATCACTTGAGATGTGATAGTCAAAAAGAGGCTTAGCAGTGATAAGATAATAAAGCTCAAACCTTGCATACTAAAGTGGAGATTTTAATAGTGAGTTTCCTTACCCCCTTGCTGACCTTAAGGGTTTTACAAATGCTTTTGGTAGTGTTAGACAAGGAAAATGCAATCAGGGAATAACTATCCAAATGAAGTAATAGTGGTAATCATAGGTTGCATGTTTATTCTTAGCCATTAATGTATAATGGAGGTAGTGGATTGCATGTTTGAGCAGTGTTTTGAGACTCATCAAAGATGGGATAATAGTGAATAATACCTTGTGAACTGTGAAGTAGTGTCAATAAGGTTGAAGGATCTTAAGAACTACAATACCATGAAACAATGAGTCCCCTCTAGTAAGTAGGTAGTTTATAGGGCATAGTTTGATTTCATAGAAGGATGATCATGAAAGGAATCTTCAAGTGATAGTGAGTGAGTTGTTTGAGATTGCAGCTAAGGGTGCAATACCCAATCTTAAAGGAAGTTAGCAAAGTATTAAATGTGCAAGAAAATCAAATCATACACAACAAATAATTTACAATGTTATCTTGCATAATGCCTTGAGTTTGAAGACAAAAAACTCATTGTATCTTCATGATGAAAGTGGTGACCTTAATGGTCAATCACTTGCAACCATGATTTTAAAACATGCTATTGTGCTTATGGAGGAAACATTTTAAGCAAGGCAGTGAGTGGTGGTTTGGAACAATGGCAGGTACAAAGGACTTGCTTTATATGCATACTATGTAGTCTAGCTTAAGACACCATTCTTAGAAGAGATTGAAGCTAGATTATGGAACTCAAGGGTTACCATGTAAAGGATTTAAGGAAAGAATGAGATCTATTTAGAAGCCACAGTCATGAAGATATTAAAGATGTCACATTCAAAACCCTAGTAGTTGGAGTAATGAATACAGTGCCAAAGAGGATAGTGTGCTGGGGAAGATTTAGGAGATCTCCACATTATCTAATTACGGGGAAATACATCATTTATTTATTTTTTTAATTAAAATAAATCATTCTAAACCCTATATACAATATATTGATACTTCAAAAGCCTCTGAAGGAATTTGAGATTATGCAAATATATGTCAAGTAACATTCACAAGGTTTAGAAAATCTTGATCACTCTCTAGAATAGCCCATTAAACATGGGTTGTGCTTGAATGCACTACATAATTGATATAACACAACCACTATGCATATCAACCAGAGTTATAGGCTCTTTATTACAACAAGAGGTAATCACTCTTTGATCATGTTATAATTACATCCTAACCTGTTAAACTTGAGACAACCTGAATGCACCCAATGATGATTGACACCTACATTATACAACCTGAATTAACTACATTACATGAGTGCCTCCATTTCTATCACAACATAGCCACATTAAACTTAGGTCACACATGAATGCATCATGTATTTTTTATAGCACAATTGTGCCACATGACCAATAGAGTTATGGATCACATAATTATTATCACAAGAATTTGTTCCTTGGTTGTGATCTTATGGTGATTCCACACAATGAAATTTGGACATGAAATTCTCAAAACCCTAAACCTCTAAAAATGAAATCTGATGAGATGTTGCTTTAAACTATGATTTTCAAACTAGGAACTACAAATTTGACTTCACAACTAAATTTTGCAAAAAGACAATGACTACCCTCAACCTGGTGATAACTTCTTAAATTTTTTCTAATTTTTCCCAAGAAAATCGTACTTAGTTCTCCACAAACTATCTCAAGTAGAGCAAAACACTGTCGCAATAAATTAGTCATGAACTCACTTTTCTTTATGTTGGCCACAATTTGATTTTTTTCTATTTTTCATGTTTTTCAAAAATTTGACGAAAATGATAGCCAACATTTCGACAAACCTCAGGTTCATTGAAATTTTGACGAACGTAGGGGATACACTTTCAAAAAATTGAAAATTACACATCAAATTATACATCTTTTGTCAAATTTTTGAATCAAATGAGTTAGTGGGGGTTGAAGTAAAACCCTAGGTTGCAAATGCTTAGGTTTAATTTGATCAATTTTCATGAATTCTTCCTAGGTCATTCGAGACATATTATGTAAAGAATTTTCAACTAACAATTTAGTTAGGCATTGGTGGGAAAAGAAATTGTCCCTACCTTTTTGAGTCTCGGTCACCATGATTGAAAGAAGGTTGTATAGAACATTTAGTACATTCATCCTCCTTCTGTACCTCATGTGATTCGGAAGATTTAAGTGCACATAATTTAAATTCAATTGGTGACCTTCACAGGTGATATAATTTATGACATAAATGGCTATCTGCTTCCATGGCTCAGGTAGAGACATTCTCTTCACTCCCTATTTATCTATGCTCAATGGAGGGTTGTTTGGATTTGTAAATTTGACCCTAGCTAACCTGGTGTCTCTAGAATCAAGGTAATTTTAACCATCAATAGGTATCCTTGTAACTTCTACAATTCTTTCTTTAGTTGATATGAATTCCAACCCTTTTACCATGGCCTTCACTTCAGACAATGTCAAGGTGAATTCTAGTGCAATATGTTCATCAAAATCATCCAAATTTAGGAAGTAGTCCATCCACCCACAGTTTCTGAATTCAACCATGCATTGTGCATCCTACAATAATATATTATGCACTGTGGGTTCATTTTGAATTAACCCACCTCCCATTGTCTGCAATCAAATAAACACTCTGTGATTTCCTTCTCGCAATTATGTTTGAAAATCAAATTCACCTTCCTACAACACTTGCTAACTTTCCAATGTCATTATTGACTTAATTTCCCTCTTCTAACATACCCTTTTGTTTGCAATGCAACTTAAGATATGACAGGGTCAATAATGGAAAGGAAAGAGTAATAAAGGAAATCTATGATGGAGAAAAATGGTAGTGAAAGTTGGTGTCACTTCACAAATATGAGCTATCCTCTCACTTAGATTTCAAATCAGCTCAATTTAAATTTTGTTGACACAAACCAGCATGGACTGACATGTGGGAAAAATATTCACATATTTTTCTTCCCCCCCAACCTAAATTTGGACATGTTTCCTCACATGCAAAATGGTGATTTGATAGGGAATGGAATATTGGCATGCTAGGGTAAACATCCATACTAATGTACAATGATTAAATGAAATGCAATTAAAGACAATTAAGATATAAAAATTAATGCACACATACATGAATGTGTGGAGGATGTGTTGCAAAGATTGTGGATAAAGTATCGTTCACCGTATTAGGAAATAAGTTGAGCAATTAGTGAAGATGAGGTGGGATGAGGTGATGTGAAATGAAATGATGTGATGGAAGAGAGAGAAAGGTGGAAATGGATTCGCGGATGGGTGAAGAAATGGACTCCCACAAAAGTGGAAGTCTTTATTATGAAAATTATGTACCTTAATTATCCAGAAGGAGAGACACTAGGTCCATTTCCTTCGGTTGTAGGAAGATTGGGTGTTGCATGTGGAGTGAATTGCTGCAAGAACTCTTCCTTGGAAGTTGGATTTTGATACAATCTAAGGTGGTGACCATTGATGAGCATCTTAAATCTGAATAGGTCAATAGTAGTGACTTGTACAATGCCATTAGGGAATACTTCAGCAACCTCATATGGTCCTAGCCACCTTGTCTACAATTTTTCTACATTATCCTGATATATTGAGTCATAGAGTAGGACCCAATCTCCTAGTTGAAATTTCTTGTCCTTGATAAATTTGACATGCCACTTGATTCTATGATTTTGCACCACCTCAATGTGATGCAAGGTTTCTCTCCTTATCTCATCCAAAGCATTTAGCTGCATGATTCTCTCTTTTTGTGTCTCATAGATATCCATCCATAAGTTTATTGTAGTCCTAGGAGTCTTATGTTCAAATTCAATGGGCATCATGGTTGTCTTTCCATATAACAACTCAAATGGAGTGAGGCCTGTAGTTGTTTTACATGTAGTTCTCTAGGCCCAAACAACTTCTGGTAGTCTGTTTACCCAATCCATTCTATGGATAGCTACTATTTTGGTCAAAATAGCTTCAATTTCCTTGTTGGTTACCTCAACTTGAACATTAGCCTGGGGGTGATAAGGAGTAGACTTCTTATGTCTGATGTTGTATTCATTGACTAGTGCTACAACAAAGTTTGATGTGAATTGACCCCCTTGATCAGTCATTATCTCTCGTGGAACTCCATAACTTGTGAAAACATCCTCATAAATAAATTTTGAAGCCTTGTTAGATCTCTTACATGCTTTGTGGCCTTAAATTCTACCCATTTAGTTACATAATCAGTGTATACCAGAATATAAGACTTACCATTTGATGGAGGGTCAATGGGTCCTACAAAATCCAATCCCCACTTATCAAAGGGGGTGATTACTACTAGAGGGAAAAGTGGTGTCTCATCAAATTTGGTTGGTCTTCCCATTCTTTTGGAATGTGTCACATTTCCTTGTATACCTTCCTGCATCCTTGTGTAGCATTGGACAGTAATATCCAGTGTTCAAAATCTTCATTGTTATCTTCTTTGTTGCAAAATGTCCTCCACATGGTTCCTTGTGGCATGCATGCAAAATATCATATCTATCATCTTCTCTCACACATCTCCTCATGACATGGTCTGGTCCAGTATAAAACAAACATCCAACAATCTATTAGAAAGGAAAATATTTTTCAATGAGTTCCCTTCTCTCTTTTGGAGAGAAGTGAGGAGGAACTCTACCTATGACCAGATAATTAGCTATGTCAGCATACTAGGGTGTTTGTACACTAATAGATAATAAATTCTCATCAGGAAAAGAGTCATCTATGACTTGATTATCTTCTGATGTAGTCATCCTTGAAAGAAAATATGCAACAACATTGGCCTTCCCTAGCTTATCCATAATGGTTATGTCAAACTCATGCATCAACAATAACCATCTTACTATTCTACCTATGATTAAAGGTTTATTAATGAGATACCTAATGGTTGCATGATCACTGTGCACAAATATTTGGTAACCTATTATGTAGTGCCTAAATTTGTTTAGGGCATAAATCACTGCCAACTTTTCTTTCTCTGTCACTGTATAGTTGAATTCAGCTCCTTGAAATTTTTTGTTGACGAAATAAATGTCATTTTTAATAGCTCCTTCTTCATTTCCTAAGACTTCTCCTATGGCATAATTTGATGCATCTGTATGGATGTGGAAAGAAAGTTCCCAATTAGGTCCTTTGAGTATAGGAGCATGAGTCAAGGCTACCATTAAATCAGAAAATGCCTTGTCACAATCTTTAGTCCACTGGAACTCAACATCTTTATTGATCGGGGTATACAATGGTATTGCTATTCTACTAAAACCCTTGATGAAACACCTATAATATCCTACATGACCCAAGAAAATCTTAATATCTTTTTTTTTCCAAGTGTGGGAAGATTTTTTATTACCTCAATTTTTGTAGGATCTAGTTAAATTCATGTGTGAGAGATGTAGTGACCAAGAACTACTACTTCCTGCATCGTCATGAAGCACTTTTCACTATTTAAAGAGAGACGGTGATCTTCACATCTTTGTAGGACTCTCCTAAGATTCTCCAATTCTTGATTGAAATCAACACCATATGTAGTGAAATCATCCATATAAATTTCCATGTAGTCATGAGAAATGTCTGAAAAGATGCTAATGACTGACCTCTAAAAAGTTGCAGGTGCATTGCATAAACCAAATGGGAGTACTGAGTAGGCATAGTTCCCCCATAGACAAGTAAAAGTGGTCTTCCCCTAGTCTTCAGGTGCAATTTGGATTTGGTTGTAGCCACTGAATCCATCTAGAAAAGAGAAGTATTTCTTTTCTACAAGTGAGCCCAAAACTTGATCTATGAAAGGTAAGGCAAAATTATCCTTTTTGGTGGTAGCATTAAGTTCCTTGTAATCAACACAAACTCACCATTTCCCTCCTTTTTTAGGAATAATCACTAATGGAGACACCCACTGGCTATCTGAAATGGGGTAGATAAATCTTGCATCTAGAAATTTTTGTAGTTCTCCTTTTACAATTTCTCTTAGTGCAGGGTTAATTCTTCTTTGGGGCTGCCTCATTGGGGTGCATTCATCTTTGATATAAATTTTGTGTGTGCAAAGTTTAGGATCCAATCCCTTCATCACATGATAGTCCCATGCAAATGCATGTTGATGAGTCCTTAATAGATTTTCCAATAACAATTGTTGTTCTTAGCTTGTTAATATTCAAATACTTTTCTTGTGAAACCTGTACTTCTGTAGTTAATTCTATCATATTTGCTTCATTAATACATGGTACCTTGAGTTCATATTGCAAAAATGTATGGGACATCCCTATTGCTGTAGGAAGTTTCTCTGCTAGAACAATGGTTGTAGGAAGAACATCTATAGGAACAATTGCTATAGGAAGAATAAGCAGAAGTGTCTTGACTTGAGTAGAAAAATGACAAGGTGATGCTTCCTCTTCTTCACAATGGTTCTAAATAATTTTAACCAATACTTCATCTTCATCTTGAAGTTGCATGAAGGAGCTTCTACCTAACATCATAAGCTGCACCACCGAATTAAATTCCTCGGCCTCTTCACCAACATGTGGCCATACAGGGTTATCTTCATCATGGAATGGCTGAGCAAGAGGATAAAGAAAAAAAAAGTGTTGCTCCTTCCATTAGAAATGGTCATGTATCCTAAATGACATCCAATATATGCATCCATTATTTCTAGCTATGGCCTCCCAAGAATAATGGGATACCCGCCTAGTGTAGCTTTAAGATAAAGAATCATGAAGTCTATTGGGTACTCCCAAGAGTCTAGAATCACCACAAGGTCCTCCACTATGCCATCAGGCTTAATAGTAGAACTATCGGCAAGATGTAGGACAGTAAGAGTAGATCTCATGCTCACAACCTTTAGTTGTTGCAAGATGTCTTTAGTCATTACATTTATTGTTGCCCCTAAATCAATCAAAGCATTCTTTATTTGAATCTTATTTATAACAACTACTACCATAGGGCTACCTCGGTCATTATACTTAGGAATAGTCACTTTTCCAAGCATGATGTTAGCTAGTTGTCCCACCACATGAATTGTAGTGGGGTATTTCTTCTTCCTACCTAGCTTCTTGAGGCATGCTTCTATGATTTTCTTGCCATAGATCGGGACATCCTTTGTGGCCTCGAATAGAGGGATCTGGACACATATATGATTCACCTGATCCAAGATGTCAAAATTTGTATCTTCTTTCTCCTCCTTCTTAGCAACTTCCAATATCTGAGGAAGTGGTGGTTCTTGTTCAGTTTGTTTCGCTAGAGCTAGTTCAAGATTTTTAGGTGCACTTGGTGTTGTGCCCTTACTACACACGCCCCGTTCAGAACGGGGACCCTCTTTTCTTTCAGTTTGTTGGGTCTTTTGGGGCCACCTTGTTTTGCGTGCCCCTCTTTTTTTTGATGTTCTACATGGTCGATGTTGCTCTGAGGTTTCATCGTAAATCAACCATGCTTCCATTTTTTGGTTTTGCTGCCCTTCGAGGCCTTGTGAGTTCCCTCTGGCATTTTGGGCTCTGGGGCGGCCTTGGGCCCCTCTGGGCCTGGGCCTCTGGGATTCCCCTATCGGGCTTCCCCTTTGTGTTTGCTGCCCTTTGCGACATTCCTCGGGCATCTTTCCGCCCCTCGGGGCCCACCCTACTGTCTTCTGATTGAAAATCTGGTGAACTCTCCCGAGCGTCGCCTGCTCCTTCGGGCCCCCGTCCCCGAAATTCCCTCTCCAGACTTCCGTCCGGGGATCGCCGTATGCCTTCGCTCTCCACCGTGGGTTTGTTTTGACCCACTACCGCGGGACTTGCCGGGCCCGGCTGTCCGGAGTTCCACCCTCGGAACTCCGTGACAGTTCCGCCATCGTCCACGGCGGAACCCTGCCAGCATCGCACCATCCGGGTCCTGACCCGATCCTCACCGCCACCGCTTATCATCATGCGAATCTTTCAGCGGTGAACCTCTGCCTATCGTCCACCCTCCGGGCCCCGAGGCTCTGTCCACCATGGCCGTTCAAAAACTCGCAAAATCACACGGCGGTCGTCGTTGCGTGACCTCTCGACCGCCGGGCCCCGGGGTCTCCTCCGCCGCCGCCAACCTAATTTTAATTTTACCAACTTTTGGCATGGCCGTATTGACATTTATTGCAACATTGATGGCACTTGTGGTATATAATGCCCAAACTCGCCAGTCATTTTCATTGTCTGAATTAAGGCGAATTGGAGCAGCGATCAACTGGAGCCCACCGCCTTCTATAGCATCTCGATCGTCACCATCAAATTCGCTCTGACGATCCCCGGTAGCCTTCATGCCTCACCCTGCTGCGCGCTTTCGAGGTAGGCCATCCTCGTTTGCCCTCCCATCCTTTTTCATCATTTTGAGGATTTAAATGGATTAAATCAACGGTTAAAATGAAATCACACAGGAGAAAAGCAAATTGCGCCCACAACCCACATTTTGGAAATCAGCCAAACTGTCGCAATTGCCCTCACCGCAGACTCAGGACTTTCCTCGGTCACAGCTGTTCTTCACATAGGGCGGTTGGGTGCCCCGGTCCCGATCTTCGCCTTCACCGCCACTGATCGAACCATCACCGAAATCCCTCTGGCGGCTGGCACGCTGCGTCCTCCCGGACCTCGGGTCCCTGGGCCTTCGTTCACCATAAGATTTTTGCGGAGCTCCCCACTGCCATGGGGCCCTCCGGGCCTGGCTGACTAGAGTTTGGTTCGCGGAACTCCATGGCAGTTATGCCATTATCGACGGCAGCCCTCCGGCGGCCGTCCTCCCGCCAGACCCCAGGGCACACCTCACTGTTGCAGCTGAATAACGTCCAAATATTCTGGCGGCGGAACCCTACCATCTTTCTGCCCTCCGGGCCTCAGAGATCCCTTTGCTGCCGCCATTCAAATCATGGTCGAAACCCCTGCAGCATCCGTCACCTCACGTCGTCCCGCCCTTCGGGCCCTAGAGATCCCTTCACCTCCATCGTCGCCCGATCGTTGCCATAACCTCCGGCGGTTGTCGCCTTGTGTCCATCCTTTGGACTCCCGAACCCCGGGCATCTCCTTGCCGTCGCCGCTGAGCAACGTGCAAATCTTCTGGCGGTAGACCCCTGCCGGCTTCCCGCTATCCGGACCCCGGGCCTCTCCTCACTGCCACAGTTTAAACAACCAAAATCCCTCCAGTGGTCGGCGCGATGCATCCATCCTTTGGCCTCCCAGACCCCGGCTCTTGGACTTCTGCCTCTGGATTTCCGTCTGCCATCTGCTGTTGCCAGCGGCCGCCTCCTGGCAGCTTCCCGGCCTGAAATCTCTGGTGCCCCTTTGATCAATCCAAGCAAGCTCTAAACCACAATCTGACTTCGACACACGTCCTAAATCATGCTGTTCTCCATCATGAGCCTTTCGAAACTTTAAAATTTGGCCAAGGAGGGCCTCCAGGAACTTTCGGTCACATTCTCCCTTCCAGACAGCATTCCTGCCAGGGAAGTCCGGCCCTCCGGGCCCGAATTGCCCAAATACCCTGAAATGAAATTGATAACATCTAGAAGCAAGATTTATAATGTACTTGATTAATTATTTAAATGATATGCTCAAAATGTGGACTAACATTAACACTTTTGATGTTTTGTTGTGCTGACTTTGCCCTTGCGTGCAGAATATATGGAATCGGCTGCAGGAACTTCAGGGGCCTCCGCCGAAAAGGACAAGGGCAAGAAATCAGGGAGGGCCGCTCGGGGAAAAGAAGATAAGGATCAGATGAAATTTCAGTTTCAAGGTGAGCCGCTCCAGTCAAAGGTCTCAATAGACTGGAAAGAAATCTCAGATACCAACATCGGCCAAGTGGACATTAATGAGTTCACTCAGAGGGTCAAGATCGACCCTTCAACAAAGAATGCCAAACTGATAAGGTAGAGTGGGATTGCCAAGGTTGCCAGTTTTCCTCCCTCTCTCATAGCACCCGAACTAGTAATGGCTTGTCGAGAAGCCTACCAAACAGACTCCAGAACAATCATGGACAAGGAGGGGAACATCCTCGCCGACATGTCGCCAGAAGGAAACACAAAGACATTTCACATACCCACGTTCCCACATATGGAGGTCCCCACTTTGGAGCAGTGTCAAGCAACATGGGATGCCAATCCATTGGGCTACAAGAAATCAATTAACCTTTACTAGCTTAAGGAGAAACGGGGTAGTGCGGCAAAAGTTCCCCAAGAGCTATTCTGTAGCGACTTCCAGGAACACTATCACGACCTGGTGACCATGTTGAGCAGGGTCATGGGTCTCCCGGCAGCCGCCTACTTCCAAGAGTGGATGGCATATTACATTGAACAAATCCTGCAAGGGAATGAGGACGTTAACACCAAAACCTCATTCGACTGGGGAGACATCATCAGTAACTACTTCCATGAGCAGTTCGTAAATGTTAAGAAAAGCTCCAAGTTTTACATGACCTTCTACCTGGTATACTCCCTGGCAGGCCAAAAATAATACAGTGGATTATTTGTGGTGCCAAACCAGGGGCATAGGCGAGGGCTCAAGCCATTTGACAAGTACCCTCAACTTCAGTACCGCAACTTCAAGAAGGACTACTGCCGTTTTAATGATGCCTTTACTGGCCACATCATCAGATTGATCACCGGAGACTTCGAAAGGAGGGTCTCTCACAGTGCCAGGGCACTCCTGAAAGAGTATGCTTTCCTATTCATACAGTTCCCCAAATTTACCTACATCCGGGCCTAGGGATTCACGGAGCGACCAAACAAGTTGCCGTGGTATCCAAAAGATAGGATCATTCTCCTAGAGCTTTCCCGGCAGCTCCAACACATTCAGACAGTCTTCGGCAACAAGCACGTAGCAGGGATCCTTTATCCCATGACCCTCGGCCAGGGCCTGTATCGACTATAGAAATCTCAGTGTGCCGACAACTCTGAGAAAGAGCTTAAGGAATATCATTTTGAATGGTACACGGCTTGCCCGCGGATGGATCCACACGGCCATGTCAGGAAGGCACTGGGGCCGGCTTATGCTCACCAATACCACATTGAAGACTTCTAGGCAGATTGTAAAGACGACAAGGAGGTCCACGCAAGGCACTACATGTGCATGACCATACAGTTCCTAAGAAGAGTGCAACTATTCCAAGTGCCGGACCAGCTCGAGGAGGATGAGTCTACAATAGTGCACCCAAGGTACCCTGCGATTGCCAACCTGGAAATCCCCTCCATCGATTGGGATGAGCAAGAGGTCAATGACCTGGATACCATCACCCAGCCGATCATAACTCGTACTAAGGAGTGGGTCGATGGGCAGGTGGCGCAACTAAAGCAACAAGGGGTGGTTCTAACATATGAGGCACTCAAGAGCGAGCCAAGTGCCACAGAGGACGTTGCCGCCACCACATCAGCTGGTGAGACTTCCAAGTCTCCCCTCATCACAAGGTCTCAAAAGAGGAAAGGAACAAAAACTACATAGTCTACAGACCCCAAGGAGTAATCAAAGAAAGACACGGGAGGCTCGTCTCCCGAGAGGCTCAAGAAGATAGTAACTACAATAGAAGTGCAGCCTCCCTTGCTTCTCCCTCCCCCTCTTGGTGCACCGCCCGCCTCCCAGGCTGCGGTCGCCTCATCCCCGCAGGCGGTGGAAATTTATGTCCATCTTGCCTCTTCGCCCCTGGTCAGATCAATAATTAACGTCGACTCCTCTTCTGGCATGATCACTTCTCCTTCCTCTACCACCATGTCACCCATTATGTCCCTCCCACTGGCAACAATAGCATCGCCTGTCCCCCTTTCCACCATACCTAAGGCTATCATGCGGCATCTACAAAGTTTTCCCCCTAAGCTCTCACAACTCCTAATGGACCCCGCACTCCAAGCAGCCCTCGCCCAAGCCCTCGCAACAGCTCAGCCTTCACAACCGCCAACAGGGCCGCCAGCGATGGAAGCCACAATGCAAATATCAAAAGAGTTTGAGGAACAAGAGCAGGAAGCCTCAAGGTCTATGGAGGAAGAGGCCGATGAATATCATGAGCACCCCAAGTATGAGCATCGAACCATCGACAAGGTGGTCTATGAGGGAGAAGAGACAGGGTCTTCCGAGAGCGGAGATGAAGAGGATGGCTTGGGTGACAAGGAGATCATCCAAGCATTTGATGAGGACCTTGAGGAGGAGTTGGCTTAGCAGCCAAAGGATGTTGGGGAGGAGGCAGAACAGCCACCACATAGTGAAGAGGGACAGCCGCCGAAAGAGCAGCCGCTAAAGGATGTGTCTGAGGCCGAGGCCCATGTCGTAAAGAGCCCTGGGGCCAAGGCTGCTGAAGAGAAGAAAGGAGAGGAGGCAGCAAAAGAAGAAGATCCCACTTGGGTATTGTCCACCAAGCTGCCCGTCAGGCACCTCATATTCATTCAAGACTCTGACGAGGAGGTGAACGCTGCTAAAGAAAAGGAGGAGCCCAAAAGGAGAAAGAGACTGAAATCTTGTCTCTGACTGAGAAAGGTGAGGGCAACGATGATGCACCTAAAGACAAATCTACCATGCCGAACTGGCTGGAGAAACAGCTGGAGAAGGCTACCCTAGTACTAAAGGACTCAAGGGTGAGGTTGGAGGCCATCTTGGCTCAATCCCTGGCCACAACAAAGAAGGAGAAGAAGCCTAAGGTCCATTCCAAGATAATGATGGATGCTTCCGGCTCCCGAGCGGTGCAAGTGGCCATGCCTACAGTTGGCCAGGCCGGGGTGAGCTACAATGTCTCCACCATTGACCTGGGGACAACTACCAGAGAGGAGAAGGTCAAACATCTAGAAGAGTCAGTGGCCACAGTGGTGCATCTGATCAAGCAAGACAAGGTCACCAAGGATGAACTCAAGGCACAGGTTACTGCCTTAATAGACTATATCCAGCATTGGTCCTCAGTGGACGACCTGCCCACCACCTCCACAGCAGCACCGCAGTTGCTCTCCAAGGAGCAGATTGACAAGATGGAGAGGAGGAAGAACTTAGAGAAAACAACTGAGAATTGGTTCCAACAGGTCGTAAGCATTGGAAACATGGGAATTGGCATGGCTGTGTGGATAGCTAATAAGTTCTTGGACCTGATCCAATCCCTAGAAAGCACGGGGAGGCTCTGCACCAATTTCCCTACAACATACGACTCCACCTTCCTGAGAATTGAAGCCATCCTTCAGATGCCAGAAAGTACATGGGAGGAGAAGCTAGAACTAAAAATGGAGGATCATTGGCTGGTGGATGTGTGGTGCAGAGACCTCATCAACCGAAAGGAGAGGATGGAGCAGATCCTAAACAAGGTAGATCCAGATATAGAGTGGATCAAGGAAATCCGGGTGGAATGCACTGAGTACCTCAAATTGATGATGGGCTACGATATGCCCATGGTGCAAATGGATGCTGAAAAGATCAAGCCATACTTCGAGAAGAAGATGAAGGACGGGACAGCCAGAGAAATCACCACAAAATTCTTGAGTTTTTCTACCCACGCCCTCGATCGATCAGAGCTATTCAGAGATCAAGGCTTGAAGTATGATGAGGATTGGAAGTGGCTGGAAGAGAATGCCAAGGAATGGAGCTATAAGGCACTAAGATGTGAGATCCTCGAGATCGATAAGCTCCAAGCGGTCATCATCAAGTATATAGAGCACGTTGCTTCCGAGGAGCAGGAGGACAGCCCAGCCAAAGAAGAAGACCTCCCTGAAGAGTAGCTATAGCCAAGAAGACAACAATTAGCTACGAGACGAAAGAGCAATAGTGTCATCCACTAGATGACGAAATAGGGAAAAGACAAAAAATGTTTTTAAATTGTAAATCTATTTGGGGGTAGGTGAAACCCTATTTTGTAATGAATCTTGGCCACACAATTGTAATGAATCTTGGCCATTCATTTAACTTTTGGAAAACTATAAATAGAGCACTCCCCTCATTTGCAAAAGTGAGAGTTGAGTTGTTGTAAAGGCATGCTGCAGAAATTTATAAAAAATAACATTGACTTGGTGTATTTCCTTGATTTCTCTCATGTCATTTGATTCATTTCTCCAATTTCACATGTTTAGTTTAGATCTCTTTGTTGTTTAGTTAGCTGTTCATGTTATTTGCGTAAATCTTAGGAATGATGTTGGCTGATTATGAAAATTCCTGTTTTGTTGATGATCCCTTAGTCCATACTTTTTGCTATTTGCTGAAGGTAGACAACTGTGCAAAGTTAGCCTAGACTTCATTTAAATCTGCCCCAAACATTTATCTTTAATTCATGCATGTAGGTGTTGGATGAAGGATGAAATATCTGTAGCCCTTAGAAGATAGCACAATTCCCATGATACTATGAAATCCCTGGTTAAGTGAGATATTGTTTTGAGGAATTGTCCATTGCAGGAACTCCATTGTCACTATTCATTGCAAGCTTCAGACTTAGGAACTTTTCCTTCCCTTCGCTCTTTTCACCTTTTTTAGAAGCTAAACAATACCAAGGTTCATTGCACATTGTAAAGCCAAATTTAACAACTAGATGGAGTTCAAGACTGTTGTTTGAACCTATAGCCGATGCATATCAACTTCCCATCCTAGGAACTCCATTCCAAAAAATCCAATTTCATGCTTTGTGTCCACACTTTGTATCTTCTGTAAGGCCGCCTTGTGATTCTAGCAAATCACATCAACTATTGAGGTATCTAAGCACTGTCATGACCTGACACCCGAGAGACCTTGGGATAGTGTTCTGCAATCCGATTGTGGGAGATTTTCTTTCAAGAGAGGTAGTGCACCTACGTAGTGCCTGTGTTGAGAAGTGCATAAAAACACCATCAACACTTGGCTAAATGGGATCATTTAGAGATTCCTCTTCCTCTTCCATAGGAAGCTCAGTGATAATGGGCTTGGCAGGGGATGGTAAAGTAGTTCTTGAATGCAAGTTGATGTCACTGAAACTCATAGCATATGCAGGGAATTGATTTAAATTAGCAGAGTATATAGGTTACTATTGTGGTTTGTTATTTGGATTGGGTGTGGGCTAAGTTGGTAGCTAAGTAGGTTTAGGTGCATTTGAGCTTGAATTAGCATGTGGAGGCATTATAGTAGGCTACTGAGGCTGAGAAGGTGGTTGCATGTAACTGGATTCCTGGGTAGGCCATTTTTGTCCTCCCCTCCATTGATTTGTTTGCTACCAATTTCCTGGAGGTGGTTGTCAATTCCCTTGAGGTTACTACCACTGTGGTAGATAATTTTGATGATTGGGTAAAGCATTTGGAGGGTTACTCCAAGGCTATGGTGGATATTCTCCATAGTTGGATGGATATGGGGGTTTCCATTCGTTTCCAGATGAATAGGAATTAAAATATGGCCTAGCATAAGAGAGTGGATCTAGTGGCATACCTTTTCTTGGATCCTAAGGCTTCCTTTTTGCAACATAGTAGACTTTATCTTCTTCAATCTAGATTGGCTTGAACTTGGGTGCAATCTACTTGCCTTCAATATTAGTTACTATCTTTCATCCATAGTCCTCCTTCTTTCTACAATTAGGGAAATAGTCGTCCACCATTGTCTTTGCTTCTTCTTGCTTCTTCTTCACCTGAAGTGTATCTAGTTGAGTAGCTATATTTTTTATAATGTCTTGATTGAAATATTCCAGCAAATGAGTAATATTCCGCCTGTAGATGACTTACCAATGGAAGGTTGGTAAGATCTATCTTTCTTTGAAGTTTCCCTAGAGTAGTTTTCACATATTTTCTTGATATCCTCCCAAGGAACTTTGGTGATATCTCCTCTTACCATCAGGTCCAAGGAATCATTGCAACTTTCATTGATTCCTCTCAAGAAAATGAGCTTCTGTGATTCTTCATTAAGGGTATGGTGTATCTATTTTTGTAAGAAAAATAGAAACCTTGAAATGTAATCTTCTAGGCTCTCATCCTCTTTTTGCTACATCTTGAAAATTTCACCTCCTCTCATGTCACTACCCATGCAATACTCCTTGTATTTCTCAAGGAATTTAGTCTTCATATCTTCCCAAGTTTCCATAATATATCTACCTAGGCTCATGAACCATCTTAATTCAGCTTCTTTTAGAGTAGTAGGAAATACCTTAAGCCTACATGGGCATTGGTGGTATAATCATAACTCCTACAGAGTATTTGAAACTCAAACAAAAAGATATCAAGATCTTCTATGACAAGTCCATAAAACTTGGGGAATACTGAAGTAAGGATATTTTTTATGTTGTCAACTTCATTCCAATGAGAAATGGGGAAAGGAAAAGTTGGTTGGTTGGGTATGTTTCCATTTGCATCACCCATGTCTGCTTGATGTAGTTCCAAAGAAAAGGGGTTCTCAAGCTGATTTTGGTCCTCAGAGGAGACTTTAGATCTAGTCAGATCATGGATTACATCAACAAACGGGTGTATATCTTCTTCTTCTTCTCTTAGCAAGTTATGATATTCAACTAACTAGAATGGATTAGGATTGTTAGGAAGGAATCTCCCATAAGCGTCCCTTCTCTTGTCTCTATGCATGTGGTATCAACTCACTATTAGCCAGATCACACAAAGAATTGGTAAAGAATAATGGGGTCATTACTTCCTAAATGAGGGATATACTAAGAACAACTTTCAGAAAAACTACATCAAGAAAACTGTCAATGACTCCCAAGAACATCCTAGTTTGACACCATCCCCAACAACGGTACCAAAAATGTCTTGCCTCCTACAATGATTTAACAACTAAGCTCATACAACTCTGATTCAAAGATTGGACATCTAAACGAAATAGCCATTCAATCATCATGAAGGTGTATTTAACTTGTCAACCCAAGGATGTGAACTTGAAATGGGCCAACATAATATGTGCACTAGGAACTCAAAGTGGCTATTTTCATTCTACAGCTAAGAAAGACACAAATGCTAAAAGTAAATTGTTTGGAAAGGAATAACATAAATGCTAATCATCAATCAACAACAACTACACCAAACTGAAATGTATGAAAGGAATAAAAATATGAGTGAACAAACAAGACACTACTCTATTTGTTTTGGCTGCAGGAACAGTCACAGAATGGAATTCTAGTAGCTACAGGAATAGTTAGTGCCTGATTCTTAATTAAGTACTAAACATAAATTAATACTAGACTAATACTAAACTAAAGGATGGATTACTCACCAAGTGGGCCCCCTTGGACAAGTATCCTCCAAATATAATAAGAACTTAGATGCTCAAACTTAGAACTTTATTTTATTCATTGTAAACCATGAGTACAAAAGAGTAATGTATCTAAAAACTTAAGAATGCAAGTACAATATCAAATCACGCAACCTCCAAAAAAGGAGCATCTGATCCTTATTTATAATATCAACTAAACAAAATGATCAACTCCATGAACTGGGAGGATGCATTAGGGAAAATAAAGAAAGTGGAGTGGCAATAGTTATGCATGCATGGAATCTGGTCATACATGTAGGTCTAGATGCATATTTAGCATAGCAGTAATGCCCACATTTGCTCTACATCATTAAAGTCCACTATAAGGTAGTTACATTTGGTTTGCATGGGGAATCTCCTGCCATCAACCTCCTTTGATCTTTGAATGATTCTCTAGCTAGACATTATGGTGCATGCCCAACTAGTGGTGTCTTCCTCAATTTAGAATTCCTCAAATTAAATATGCATGGCAATGCTAGTACACACAATACTTGCATATCTATAACCACCTCAAAGAACATTCATTAACCACATGCAATATTAATATGGATAGTCCAAATAACACACCATTATCATTAAAGGTTTGTAGAAATAAGATTAAGCCTAATTTCAATATTTCTGAAGAAATAAACAACAATTAACTTCAAGGTACATGATCTCTTTAGCAAACAAACTATAAATTCTACCAAAAACTAGACCATAAACTAGGCTCATCAAAATTCATAGTAATAATCATTATTCCACCATGACTATTTTACTTTTGGTTGAAATCCTTTGGTGTCAAGTAGTCTTATAAGGTTATTTGCAAGAAGTTCTCCCATTACAGATTCATGTGATTGACTCAAAGGTGTGAATTTTTAGTAGTTTGATTGTATTTGATAGGGTGGTGGATTAGATGTGATATTACTTTGATTGTGGCTTTTTCGATTGTTGTGTTGGTTAACATTTTTATTATTTCGTTGATTGGTGTTTTGATCAGTCTTGGTTATAGTTCCTGATAGATTAAAGACCGGTTTGGCATTATGTGTTTCAATGGCACCATCATTGGCATTCTTGTTCCTTGTCCAAAATTTTTATTTCTCATTGTTATTATGATGATTGGATGAGTTAGCATTGTTTGATCCTTCATTGTGAATTTTCAATACCACTCTTTTGACTAAAGCTTCTTCAATTTCGACACATTTTTTTATCTTCTCAAAGCTAGGCGGACATTGTAATTGTGGCCTATAGCTCATTTTGTTGTTGAGGTTGTCAATAGAAATTTTCATCTTTTCTTGTTCGGGTATAGGACGAGCGTATCAAGAAAATAATCTTCTCCACATTTGTAAGAATATGAGAAAGGATTCTTCTTGCTTTTTTTTGGTATTGCAAAGATCCTTCATGGCTATTTCATGTGAAATGTTATATGAATATTGAGTGATAAATTTTTTGACAATTTCTTCAAAGGATCTTATGCCTGGTGGTATTTTTGAAAACCATTCCATACAATTGCCTGGTGGAATTTTTGAAAACCATTCCATACAATGGCCTCCCAAGCTATGAGGAAAATGTCTCATCAAGTAGGTGTCTTCGTGAGAGAACTCAAGACTCATGGTTTGAAATTCCCTCACATGGTCTATACGGTCAGATTTTCCATTGTATTTGTCATATTTTGTGAGGTCACAATTTGGTGGGAATGGTATCATGTTCAAAGTCCTATCAAAAGGCTAGGGACAAATATCTTGTAACAAATTTATCTTTTGGTAGTCCCTCTTTGCATGTCTTGTAATTATTGTTGAAGGTTCTTCATTTGATCTGTTAGGGCAGCCATTTGATCTACATTTGGTGTTTCAATTTTAGTTTTCTTTGGTGTTTCTTTCAATTTTTTGACATCAAAATCACTTGGTAATTTGACCTCTTGGTTTGCTAACATTAGAAGGTATTCTTCTTCATCCTTTTCAAAAATCCTCTCTAGGAATTTGTGAAATTTGGGATCTTGGTTTGCTTGTTCTATTTCCTCCTTTGTTATTTCTTCCATTTTGATTTGAGGGATTTTGTGGAAAGGGTTTTCTTTTGGTTCACCCATGGTGTTTTGAGGCTCAAGTTCCTTATCCTTAAGTGTTAGCTTTTGGGATCTTGTTAAAATGGGCATGCAAGTGATGAAGGTCTTTTAAATTTTGATCATTGTTTAGGAGTGCCAAAGAGATACCTAGGTCAAATAAAATGATGAATTCTATTGATGGGACTAAGGTAATGAAATTTGATGTAAAGTGTGTTGCTTCAAGATAAAGGATGACAAATCCTGATGGTGAAACTCAACTTGATGATCAAATTTAGGTTTGATGATTCTTGGGAACTTTTAGATGTTTTATCAAAGTTTAGGTAAAAGATTTCACTTGTGAATGCTAATTTTTCCAAGTTTAAAGAAATGTTGGGATAAGGAATGAACTCTTCTATAGAAAAGATCCCTAAATATGGGTCCAAAATGTCAGATAGGGTGTCAAATTTACCTTTCTGGTTATAAATCTGGTGGATATGCTATAACAATCAGTGTATGCACTGAAAGGAAAATGCACTATAGAATGGTGTGGATGTGCTATAGAAAGGCTTGGATGCACTACAAGTTTTTTTGGATGCGCTATAGAATATCTCAAATGCACTAAAGAATGGGGTATATATGCGCTACAGTAATGGGTGAATGTGTTACAGAATGCAATGGATGTGATGGAAGATATGGTGGATTCACTATAATAGTAGATGGATGCAATAGAGAATGGTGTAAATGTGCTAGAATAAGTAGTGGATGCGCTAAATTGGGAAAATGTCACAGTTTCTTGAAAGTTTGTTTAATTTTTCTGATTTTCCAATCAAAGAATTATTTGTTTGAAAGGATTTTTTCTGAATCAAGGTTTTCACTTCCAGTGTGTGATGTTTTTATTGATTTTTTTTTAAAAACACATTGGTAAAACACATCAAACATGTACAACTTAAGGCTGTGTAGGACAATATTTACTTGTTTCCTAGTTGGATTTTACTCCAGTTGCACCTACTTTTAGTGGATGATTAGAAGCTTGACCACACATGCTCCCCCTTATAGTGCACTCACTTCTCAATTCAGCCAAGCTTCAAGACCCATGAAAATCCCATGGCATACTTATCATCTCTACTAAAAGCCAAAAAATTATGGGATGACTTCAAAGGTTAGACCTTTTGTGCTAGTAAATAGAATAAGGATTCTGGCTTGGTATAACAAAAGGTTCTAGTATAGGAATTTTGTTCGTGGGGGATCATCCATTTGGAAAGAGACCATTGTTGCCCTTCTTTTCAAAACAATCCTTGTGATACTTGAACTTTCCTCAAGTACCCACATTTATATCCCAATTGGAAGTCGCTTGGATTTAACATGTTACTTGTTGGGTCGTTCCCTTGGGTGATTACTTTTTCCCACAAGGTAGGCCCTCTATGGATAAAATAAAATAAAAACAAATGGGTCTAGAATTTTGGTCACCTAGTTAAGGGGAGAGTATATGCCTACCATCCATCAAGCAAAAAAAACATGGTGTTCTTTCCCTACTAATTAATCTAGATTCCTAAATTAACCAAAAGGAAATAAAATCAACTCTAGCCTCTGCATCAAAATATTTTTCATTTTCAATAATTGTTCTTTGATAGTGTTCAAGGGTTTCAGTAGAGTCTATCATAGTGTTTATGAAGCCTACACAACAAAAAAAAAAACATTCATTAGTTCTCAAAATCTAGAAAATTTTGCAATGAAAATTAAATGCAACATTATAGTAATTCGGTGTGCTAAAAATGTAGATGCACCTGAAAATGTAGTGAATGCACTATAGAAAGTAATGAATGTGCTATAGAAACCCCCTCATGCACTAATGAATGGATTGGATGTGCCAAAAGGACTCGTGGTTGCGTTGTAATAGTCAATGTATGCACCAGAAAATGTTTTGGGTGCACCAGAAGAATTAGTGGTTGTGCCAGAAGAATTCACATCTAAACATGTAAGCACACTTTCTAGAAAATTTTAAAATAATAGGGGCTAGGCCCCATGGTGAGCACCAATTTATGTGTGAGGAAAATATGGGAATAAAAATAATTAATTCAAAACACACAATCGATGCAATATGTTATATTAAGCAAATCAAATTTAACAAAAAAAAATAGAAAGTGATTCCTCAAAGTTGTTCCATCATCTTCTATTCTTAAAGATCTTGTATTAGTGCTCTTAGATTTTTAGGTAGGCACTAAAATACTGGGATGACACCTAAGAAATGAGAAGCCATTAAACTAAAATGTAGGAAACTATGCATGCATCTACATGATTGATGAATTTGATGGATGATATGACAAATGATATGTGTTGAATGATATGATGTTGTATACAAAATGATGTTGAATGATGCAATGATTAAATGTTAAGCTAATGGATATGCTATGGAAATGTTTTAATGGTAATGCAACAAATTAAGTTCCTAGAAATGAAATTGCCATTATAACACTACTTGAAATCAAATGCTAAATTCTAAGCTAAAATGCAAATGCTAAGCTCTCAAATGTTGGAGGTATTTCTGCATAGTAAATTTATGCTATGATCTCTATATGAAAAGCTATAAATGAGCCTCTATTTCTAGATTTCACCAAGGCATCAAGTGATGCGACAGCAATGAATGATCAAGATTCAATCTAGAGAGATCAACGGTGAGAAACGCAAAGGTTAGAGAGAATCAAGGAAGTTGTCCCCTTTAATACAACAAGCTTGCCAAGTGTAGAAGGGAATAAATGGAAAGGAGAAGTCATGTGTCTCTGAGGTAGTTAAAATTGTTGAGGATAAATTCCAATTTAAAAATTCAAAATAATTAATTTCATGTGACACATGGTGATGTGCAAGGTGAGGTGGAAGGAAGTTAGAAAGTATGGAGAAATGTGACAAAATTCCATTTTTAAAATTCAAATCTAGTTGGAGGAAATTGATCAAATAAAACAAATTAGTTAAATTTTTTTATTTAATTAAATCATGAAGAAAGTGGTTTAGATAGGAAGAGTTAAGAAATAACAACTATATAAATAAACTTTGTAATTTATTTATAAGTAGAGGAAATAAATATTTTATTAATTAAATAACTATTATTTAATTAATTTTCTCTAGACCAATTTTAGATGTATACAATTTCCATTTGTTTGTATTTTTATTGGTTTTGTATGTATGAATGTGTATCATAGAAAAATGGAGCATCCATTGACATTACTTCACATTTGCATCATCAACGGTTTGGTAAGTTTATAGCATTTGCATGTTTTTCTTTTATCATTCTCTTGCATTTCATTATTTTATTAAGTGTTTGATTACCAAAGTGTGGTTTGACCAAGGCAAACCCCTATTTGCTAACCCTCAACCATTTTTCCCCTCTTGCATGTGTGTTTGTAGAGTTTTGTATTTAGATTTATTGAGAATTTAGGTGTTGAAGATTGGTCAACAAATCAACTAGGTGTTTCAAGTCAAATCAACTCTAATTAAAACTTTGAGAAGGTTTTTTGTCTGTTTCCCACAAAATTGACTTCAGCAACCCGACAAGCAGATATTTCTAGATCTGGTGTTATAGAGTTGTCTCTTGATTTCTCAAAAATTTTGGAGAGGAATGATTCAGGACCAGTGGGAAATGAGTCCCACCTTAAGACTAAAAATCTTGGTTTTTTCAGATTTTGGGTCCCAATAGTCAGAAATTGGTTCCTCATAGTTTTTCACCAGTAGTAGGACTAATTCGCCACCCAGGGTGAATGAGTCCCACTATTGATTTTCTATGATTTTAGACATGATGAAGGGTACTCCCATTACAATCTAAAACTCACAAAAAAAACAAATAATGGCACAAAAAAATGGAAGGAAAGCAAATATTTTCTATTATCACTGAAAGTGAAATTACAACATTATATTTTCCATCACAATGGGCTTTTTGATTACATAAACCTACAAGTCTGCAACTTAGAGCCACCATCTAAGCTGCTCTCATGTCCGCTCTGTAGTCCCCCTTTACATTCTTTATTTGGAAGGTGTAACTGCCCTAGAATGTTCTTGAAAGTGTAACTTCCTCAGGAAGATACTTTGAAATTTTATTAATTTTGGTATTACAACTTCGCGGGGTCATAACTTTTGATCCAACCATCAAATTTTCTATTATAATACCTTTTTGAAGAGGTCACAAGAATTCTTTCGCCAAGAAGTAGGGCCTAAAGGCCATCCACTTTCATTTTGTACCAATTTTTAGGTCCATATGGGGCCTCTAAGTGCCTCAAAATTGACCCCAAAGATTTTACTAGGATTTTTGAAAATTAAAATTTTAATCTCTCAAATGAAAAATGGTATTGAAGTGATTCCTCCACCATTGGCTTCAATTTCCCATTCTGGAGGTCTGTATAAGATTTTTTTTCCCTTATTGAAAAGAAACAACATTTTCTTTTTGGGTGATGGAAGATTTCTCTTAAACCCTAGATGTTCCTACATCAAGACAACATTCAGACCATTCCAAATTATACAAATTTTCCCTAGGTTCACACTATTTCAGTCCATTTCTTTTTGTTCTGCATTTATTCATCTTTTAGTTCATTGTTTGCATATAATAGTGTGTTTTCCAATATAGCATAAATCTTAGTTTTGCATTCATAATCAGTCATATAGTTCATTTACTTAAATTTAGTTCACTTTGTTTAGCTCACATAACATCACACATAGCATAATTTGAATGAACCCCTTAGCATTTTTTGCCTAAGCTCTCTCCTTTTAGGTGAAAAAACCTAGAAGAGCAAGAGAAGTGCATGGTGCCAAAAATATACGGTTCATTTTGGTGAACCTATATTTTGAACACTTTGCATTTCTAATTTCATTTACATATTGCATCCTAGATTACTCTTGCATCAACATTCAATTAGGACATTGTTTTGTTTTTTCATTCTAGGACTTCTCATATTGCAAATTAGTGAAAGCTTTGTTTAGATTTCATTCTTGCATTGCATCTCATTGAAAAAATAGGAAATATGCATTTTGCATCCTTAATTGCATTCTGAAAAGAATTAGAATCATTTTAAAATTTCTAAAAAAATAAAAAAAATTGCATACTAGGACTCATTCGCCACCTTGGGTGAATCAATCCCTCTGCACTTTTTAAAATTCATTTCTGGCATCTTTCTAGCATTTTCCTGCATTACATTTTTTTGTTCTTACATTTTGTTTTAATTTCTAGAATCTTTGCTTTTCATCATTTAGTTTACTTGCATCATGGAATTTTCTTTTAATAAGTTTTGGAATTCATTAAAATCATTGGTAGACATTTCCAATTGTGCCTTTGGTTGTGACCTTAATGACCCTAAACTTCCTCATGCTCCTTCAACTCCTCATGATTGTCCTCCTTGTGAAGTAGACATCATTGGAGAAGATGATGATAGCATGAAAAATTTATACAATGAATGTCTTGATCACCTAAAAGCCAATGTAGCCTTCTATCCATCCATGAGGACACAAGATCTTCCTACTATTACACCTCCTAATCACTTTGCATACTTACATCCTGAAATAAATGTAGGACCTAAGGTTCCTCCCTCAACTAGACCTAGTTCCTCTAAAAAAAACTCACAACCATATTACACTCACAAAGTCACAAATAATCCCATAAACCTTGAAGACACATATGGAAAAGGTTTCACTATTCTAAGAAAACAAGGTTGTGACACAAAACATGAACATGGCATTCATCAACTTCTTGAACAATAGCCAACTGATGCACACACAATAGGATTAGGATAGCAAGATCCTTCTCATCCTAATAGATCCCCTTTTCAACCTAGGAGACTTCAGGATGCTAGTACAGTGATCTATGATGCTCCTCCTAAATTGAACATTATCCTTCCACGTGAACAACCATTATCCGCTTCCAATGACAAGGATGTTAGGATCCCTATGGGTCCTCTTCCTCCTTCTATTCATGAACAAGGAGATTCTAGCAAATGAAAATGACCTTAAAAATTGAAGAAAATTAAGTTTCCTACACATCGTCCATCTGAATGTGAATGGAGACAAACTAATTTTAAACAAAGGTCCCATACTTTTACCACCTATGAACAGGTTGGTTATTCTCCCTAAAGACTCTAACATGTACCATTTTGCAAATATCATTGCATTCTTGGTCATTGAACAGAAGAATATTAGATATTGAAGGATATACTAGATAAGTATCATTTTACTGATATCGACTATTTCCCCATCATACCTTAAAACAACAAAATACCATCATCATGCCATAGTTGTAGAATTATTTTTTCTCACTATCACATGATCCTTTTCCAATCACTCACCTCGACTTATTCTTTCCTTTACACATTGTGGGGGGCAAGAAATTGTTAGCCTTGTCCTTGTAATGCCCTTTTGTTTGTCTCTTAGCTATGTTATTTCTTTTCCACTTAACCATTTAAGTTTGTGAAACCAATAACTTAGTTAATGGTTGACTTCCATTTGCACTACTTGCTCCTTTTTCATTTTCTTTCATGTGTGTATAGTGTTCCCCCGTACTATATGTTTGATGTTCTCTCTCTTTATATGCTTTCTCTATTTGTATCTCTATTCTTCTATATGTTCTGTGTCTTCGCTTTTTCATTTTCGTTTAGTTTTTTCCTTTTGGGAATGAAACAAAGCATAGAGATTCCCTATATCTCTTCCATGTTGACCCAAAAGATCCTTGTCTTTTTCCCTTTTTGTTTTGTGTTTTCCTTTTGGGGATGACACAAGGCATTGATACCAAAATTTCTCCGTCATGTTGACCCAAAAGCTTTTCCTTTTTGATCTCTTTTCTCTTGTGTTTTCCTTTTGGGGATGATACAAGGCATTGAGACTGCAATGTCTCTTCCATGTTGACCCACAACAAAATTCATTTTTCTTTTTTGTTCGCTCTATTTGTGTCATTCTTGTAGTTCTATGTGCTTTGGGGAATGATGAGAGTTTCGAGTTCTTTAATAAAAAACATTGCAGCAACGAGCATACTAACACCAAATCCATATATCCCTTATGTGTTTGGTGTTCTCTTTTCTAAGGGAAAATCCTTTTTCTTTTATTATCTTTTTCATGTACATGAAGTAGCCTAACTTCAAAACATATGAATTGGCATAGGGATTTCCTAGTTTGCTCTCATGTCTTGCTTTCCTTTTGCATTGTCTTCCCTATAATACATTAAAGTAATTTCTCACAGAATGATGTGCAACAATTCCTTTAAAGTGGGAGGCATACATTGCCATAATTCATTTGCATTCTTGGTTCCTAATGTAGCCTTGTCATTTATGTGATGCATTCATCACTTTGTGGATGAAATTGTATGTGATTCCTTCATAAGTGTGATCTATCTTAGCATATTACATTCCTCTTGGTGGCTTGATGCGATGCACTACATCCCCTAAGTTATGAATCTATTATTCTTTGATCGATCCTCTCTTGGAGACATTAGACACAATGTTCCCAAAGAGACTGACCTTCCATGAACTTAACAAGACTCCTTTGAATATCTTTTACATTCTACATTACATTTTACATTTTTGCATTTTTACATTTTTTATTTTTGCCACCTTCCATAATGCAACTTGCATGTTTGTGGTACCTTTTTTTTTTCATAAGTTGTAAGCATACAAAGCTTTACTTGTCTCATGGAGCATGAAGCAACATTTCATTTTTCTTTGTGGCCTACTTTATTAAAGTTATCAATAGGTATAACTTTGATATGGTTGAGTGGGAAGCCCACCTAGTGGCATGACTTTTCCCCATAGCCATCTTCTTCAACATTAAGATAATAATTAAATAAGATAAAAACATAATAAAAGTATAAACATAAGTAATTATAATTATCACAAAAATAATATTATAATTAAATTATCAAAGATAATATCGTAAATATTAAAATATGAATTATAATAATTTAAATATTATTATAATATAATATATAATAATTTATATTGAAATAAATAAATGGAGCAAGCAAAGAGATAAGGGATTAAAACAAGATAATTATGGAATATAAAAATGTAAATAATGGCAATTTAAATAATAAAATAAATACTAAAAATGTATCAAATTAATATAACACAATAAAATCAATTAATATAAATATTATAATAATTATCAAATAATTATCAAATAATTATTAAGAGATAATATGATAAATATTTAAATAATAAATATAAATAATACTATAAATAAATATAAATAATATTACAAATAAATTAAATAGTAAAATATCATACACACCGGGGTTGGGGCCCTAGCTCGGTTGGCTAAATCTTTCCTATTGCAGGAGGTTGGTCATGAGGTCTAGTCTCCCCCACCCCTATGGTACCAGAGGGCGTGTCGTGCCAGCACTGCTGGTCACGTTAAAAATTTTACCAGGTGCACTACAGTTTATATGGGGTCGTGCTACCCGATTCCTGTAGTCTAAAAAATATATATATATCATACACAGCCAAAAAAAAAAAAAAGAATATAATTTAAGATATCATTAAGGAATGTTTAACTAAAATTCATGTCCATTTGTGGGGTTATCTCTATTCAAAGAGATGCCTCTCTTCATGGAGGTATAAAGATATAAAATAAGTTGTGGGAAGAGAGATAGGAAATACACTTCAGTTTTCAAGAAGAAGATAGAAGAGTAAAGGAATGATGATATAAAAAGGAGATCTATCAATAGTGTGTAGAGAACAATAAAATAGAAATTAGAATGGTTTGGGATTAGTTTTCAAAAGGGAACAATCATTTCAAAAAGGTTATGTCTTTTCTAATGAATGTCTCTTTTCAAAAAGATACATTTTCAAATTTGAATGTGAAGATATAAAAAGGGAAAGAATGATATATATATATAGAAGGAAGAAGGAAATAGGGAATAAAAGGGGAAACAAGAGATAAAATATAAATTGCAAGATCATCTTAAATTTATAAAGATAGGCAGATGGAAAGTAGATAAGTATTTAATGAATATAAGGAGATAAGTATTTTATGGATTTAAATAATAAGTTAGATAAATATTTGTACATTTAAATAATTATGTTATAAATACATCCTAGATTTAAATAATAGTCTAATTAATAGTAATTCATACATGATGCTATTTATTTAATGTTATCTATTTTTTATTGATTGCATGGGGAATAATAAATCATTCACGCTACTAGTTATCTTATAACATTGCTGATATGTTATGCTCCATTGACATTATTGTATGTAATTACATATATATATATATAATTAATAAAATTATACAATTAAGATACTTGTAGCAATTATTGAGCCTTATAAGTAATTGTGATTATTTGATAGAAAAATGAATAAATTTATGAATGTATTTATCCTATGATTGATCAAGGAAAAGAGTAAAAGAATGCAATATGAACACTAGACCATCATAAATGATATCTTCAAGAAATCAAGGAAGATTTAGGGTAATCCCAAAATGGGGACGTTACAATTCCTAGTGTAGCCTTGTCATTTATGTGATGTGTTCATCACTCTATGGATGAAATTGGGTGTGGTGTCCTTCATAAGTGTGATATATCTTAGCATATTACATTCCTCTTGGTGGCTTGATGCAATGCACTACATCCCATAAGTTGTGAATCTATTATTCATTGATTGGTCCTCTCTTGGAGAAATTAGACACAATGTTCCCTAAGTGACTAACCTTCCATGAACATAACAAGACTCCTTTGAATATATTTTACATTCTACATTACATTTTACACTTTTGCATTTTTACATTTTACATTTTTTCCACCTTGCATAATGCAACTTGCCAATATGTGGTACCTTTCTTTTTGTTCATGAGTTCTAAGCATACAGAGCTTTGCTTGTCTCATCGAGCATGAATCGACATTTAATTTTTATTTTTGGCTTTCCTTATTAAAGTTATCAAGAGGTATAACTTTGATTTGGTTTAGTTGGAAGCCCACCTAGTGGCACAACTTTTCCCCATAGCCACCTTTGTGTTTGTGAGTTCATACCAACTAGCATATGTATCTCTTCTTTTGGACTTTCTTACCCCACATACAACTAGAATTTTTGTGGCCCCAGAGTAAGTATACTTGGGCCTTCTCACCCGGTGGACCACCACGAGTTATGTCACCCCAGAGTGAGTATACATTCTCCTTCAGCCTAAATCTAATCCATAACTAGTTGGACAGATGATCGAAGCTTTATATCATTCTCTCTTTTCAACACTTGTGTGTTCCTTTGTCCTTATGCTTAGTTTTCCATGGGATCTTCATCCTAGGGGCTTGATCATCCCTCTTGATAATTGTATTCCATCTTGCTAATGTAAGTGCATTTGAACCCTCCTCTCAGTGTTCATGGATACCTTAGTGTTAGTTTGAACCAAGTTCATCCTCTCACTAAAGTGGGGAGCTAAATGTGTCATATAAAAATGCCCCCTTGTCATTTTCATGGTCTTTTAGCCCTTGCTTCTTAATGTTTGGTCCATTTTTCTATGATTTTATGATGTAACATGGCTAGCACATGCATATTTAGGTAATACATTCAAATAATGATGTCTTGTGAAGGTGTTGTGAAGTGTTGTAAAGCATTTCTACACTCTTCTAGATTATATTTATTATGATTCACCAAAAAATCACCTTTTCATCACTAAACAAATCCTATTTTGAAGTGTTGTAAAGTCGTGTAAAACACTTTCATGCTTTTCTAGCGACAACCTCACTATTTATCCCTTTCTTATGCTTTATTTTACCCCTTTATGCCCTTATAAGATTTAATTAAGTGTATTTTTTAATGTAAACCTGACAAACAACATTAAATGCAACTTAAATCCTGACACCCACCTTCAAGTCCAAGGTGCGACCCTATCACCATGGGTGGTGAATGGGTCCCCCTCGGCTCCAAATTCAGAATATTTTAAATTTCCTTTCAATTTTTAATTCAAAAACACTTGATGTCGGCCTGTGATGAGGTATGAATGGGTTACTAAGGAACAAGATTGTATAAATAACTAATTTTCACGTCTTTTTACATCCTCCAACATTCACACATCATATTCAAGCAATCTCAAGCATTCAAGCATCTTATAACATCTTATCAAGTATTATTCAAGTATTTTGGAGCATCCATTGACATTACTTTAGATTTGCATCATCAAGGGTTTGGTAAGTTTATAGAATTTGCAAGTTATTTGTTTATCATTCTCTTGCATTTCACTATTAATTAAGGGTTTGATTACCAAAGTGGGGTTTGAGCAAGGAAAACCCCTATTTGCTAACCCTCAACCATTTTCCCCCTCTTGCATGTGTGTTTGTAGAATTTTGTATGTAGATTTATCAATCATTTAGGTGTTGAATATTGGTGAACAAGTCAAATAGGTGCTTCAAGTCAATTCAACTCTATTTCAAGCTTAGACAAGGTTTTCTTTCTATTTCCCACATAATTGACTTCAGCAACCCGACAAGCAAATATTTCCAGATTTGGTGTTGCAGACTTGTCTCCTAATTTCTCAGAATTTTGGGAGAGGACTGTTTTGCCACTAGTCGCGAATGAGTCCCACATTAAGACTGAAAATCTAGGATTTTTTAGATTTTGGATCCCAACAATCAGTAACTGGTTCCCAATAGTTTTTCACCAATAGCAGGACTAATTCAGCACCCAAGGCGAATGATTCCCACTATTGGTTTTCTATGATTTTAGACAGCTTTTAGACCATTCCAAATTCTTCAAATTCTACCCAGGTGCAAACTGTTTTAGTCCATTTCTTTTTGTTTTGCATTTATTCATCTTTTAGTTCATTGTTCGCATATCATAGTGTGTTTTCCAACATAGTAGAAATCTTAGTTTTGCATTCATAATCAATCATATAGTTCATTTTCTTACATTTAGTTCACTTCATTTAGCTCTAATAACATCACACATAGCATAATTTGAATGAACCCCTTAGCATTTTTTGCCTAAGCTATCTCCTTTTAAGTGAGAAACCCTAGAAGAGCAAGAGAAGTGCATGGTGCTAAAAATCTATGGTTCAAAATTTTTACTTTTTTATGTATGTATGATTTTAGGAATGCATAACTAGTTATACATAGGTCGTGTGCCTCTAGAATTACATGCATGATTTTTTATTTTTTTTTGTATATAGATAAAGAAAATTAAATTTACCTTTATCTTTAGCATACCATGCAATTCCATCATGAATACCTATTTTCTTAGTAGTATTCTCTACAATGTAATTAACTTCTTGTTTTGCAAATTTAGAATTTTTCATGGATAGATAGCCTTGATGGATGCTTTCTTCACTTTTATACTTTAATTAGTTTTTCATTTGTGTTATTTTCTCATGCACACATACTTTTCTTTTTGCATGTGTGTATGCATAAGTTAGGAAACACACAGATATATAGATTGCATCCATCTTTAGGTGCATATATGATATTAGAATTTTATAAATACTATATATATAGCTAAACCAATTTTTAAGTTATCTTTACCCTCACATATTACATGTTTTTTGCATTAAGGCCTATATTTTTAGGTTTTTATTTTTGTGAGTTTTTTTCTATTGTCATATATTACATATTGTAATTTTGGGACTTGTCCCCTAATACTATTTTTTTTGTAATTTTATTAAAAACCCCTAGGTATTCTAATTAGATAACACTGATATATAATAAAATTAATTATAAATAGAATTTTACTCATTTAATAATTTATTTTTTACTAAACAATTAAAATTTATTTAAAAATTACAAGTTTTATGACATATTAAATAAAATAAATTTTAAATAATAGATCTAATTATACAAATCTTAAAACTTGAAACTCATACATAAGTAACATATATATAAGTTCATTTAAGAATAATTTATTATTCATCCAATCTATTGATCATGCTTACTTAATAATTAAAATTTCTTTGAAACATACAACATTATCATGATATTATATTAAACTAAACTAACATAAAAAGCACACAAAATAACATGTAATGAAACATATATATATATATATATATATACATATATATATATATATATATATATATATATATATATATATATATATATATATATATATATATATATATATATATATATATATATATATATACATATATCAATTGCTCTAAGATCAATATTTAAATACTACAATATTTGACACTAGTATTCATAGGTTAACATAAAACACATTAAGAAATTGTACAATACATCAAATTTCCTATGTCGATTTCTTGAACCATCTCAAATAATTTTACTTGATTTCAAACAACATTGTTTGGATTCACTTAATTCAAAAGACTATCAACCAACATGGTCATAGAGAATGTATTATCTTTCTTTTATGTCTTCCCCCTTTCCTATATTGAGGAAGGAAATGCAAACTTTAAGTTATGTTTTTTAGGAATTAAGAATAATATTAACACCATTTATAGACCCAATGACATTTTAGTTGAATTTTTTATCATCAATTTTTTTTTAATTTGTAGGAGGTGTTATTAGAAGTGAGAAAAAATGAAAATATAATATAGAAAATACAAAAATTTTGTTATGTTGTTTACAAATATCAATAAGGCTATTAACATCACTTGTAGACCTAGCAACATTTTTATTTCATGTTTTGATCATAATAAACTAATATAATAAAATAAATAAATTAAAATTATATGTAGAGAGAGCTTACACATAATATTATGATAATTTAGAAGCAGTAAATTTAAATAAAAACAACATTCATATATATCCATGATTCAACATGGACTAAACTTAAAGGTTAAAAGAATAACTTCAATTTGTATAGAAATTATTATGGATCCCCAACTATTTCAAAGGATATTTAATTAATATTATGTCTAGAGTGATATAAATTAAGTTTTAATTATAATTTAGAATATAAACAAAATTTAAGAACAAATTTACTATTATTTTTAAATATTTCTTATTCATTTATTATATATTTTTATTATATTGATTAAAATGTTGCATAATTAAAAATTAGATGAAATATATAGTTTTTATTAAGTAAGCAGCAAAAACGCCTTGATCCCAAAAACAACGAAGGATTGACCATACAAAGCATACAATAGGGAAGAATAACCTGATAAAACATACTGGCCAAACACATCAACCAGTTAGGAACAATGGGTCAAGAACAACCACAACCAACAACAAAGAAAAAAGAATGGAAAACTAGAAACAAACACCTAAAGAGAAGTTGTTCAAAAAACAAAGCTTGAACCACGTAAAGCCTCTAAGGGCCTATTAAATGAAACTATGAGTAACTTAGAAACATGTTTCTTCTTTTTGTGCAATGTTGTCCAAGAAGAATCTGGAACCAAAATTGAGAAATTTTGATCAAAAGTGAAAGACTCTACTCTAGAGTAACAAACAAGAGGAACAACAGATACTTCAGGTGAAGCATTTGAAACCAAGCCAAAATCATCATGATTAATAGTATTTTCCAAATAGGGGGACAGGAAATGCCTCAAAGGAGGCAACACACTCAAAATTAGGAACAACTATGTCTAGAGACTGCACAACAGAAACCACAAGAGGAGAAACATCCACCACACCCATATTATTTTTCCTTGTAAAAGGAGTTGGTGGCCTAGAACCTTCATCAGAAGAAGTAGAGTCTACAATAGGGGGCACTATTAAGTGTTCACAGAGAGAATTCTTCCACCAAGTAGAAGAGGAAACATGATGTGAGCCTAAGAATAGTCTTGAGCCAAGTGGCCAACAACAAAAAAATGCCTACAAGGAAAAGGAATACCTTCATAATCCACTAGCTGCGACCAAGAACAACCATTAACTTTCAACACAACCTCACCAGGTAAATCCTTTGCCAAATCTACCTCCACCAAAAGTGAAGCAAAGAAGGTGTGATTAAATTTTTTGGACGCATTATCCACATTCACAAACCTACTAAGAGCATTAGCAATGTCCTCAAAAGTATATGAACACTAGAAAGGGGATAAGAATCCCCACTCCCATAACCCATAGTCTAAAATAGCTTTTCTATCCTTAGGAGAAAAAGAACCATTGACAAATAAACCCCTTGTTGAAGAGTAAATTTCCATTGAACCATCAACCAAAGGGGACCAATGACTGGTGATCCAAAAGTGCAGATCTGGGAGGGAAAGCCATAAACGGTAGAATCTACATATAAGAGCAATCTTGGAATAAAAATCAATATTTTCAAAAACTTCCTTACCAAAGGAGATAAGGAGATAATAGGAGCAACATCTACTCATCGCAAAGGATGTATAGATCCCTCCCTAGACCTTTTGGTCTTTACAACATCAACAAATGAAAGCAAAACTTAGCAGCAGGGGAATTCACCTCCATTACCTTAAAAAGTTTTGATGAAATCTCAGGCCCAGTAGGAGCAAAACCGACATTCAGAACACCCACAACAAGATCCGTTGAACGCTCAGAGTCCACTCCAAGCTTATCCAACCACACAACATCATCCAACAAATGTAGATCAGAACCCTTCATAGCAACAGGGGAAACAATAGCAGTGTCCACCGAAGGAGGTTTTAGGGCCTACACATCCACTAAACCTGTAGGAGCAACTGCCATGAGATCCATAACCAGCTCACACCCAAGTGGGGAAACGTGAGAGGGACAACGACCAAACACATTCAAATTAGCAAATGGGTAGGAGGTACAAGAGGCTCCCATCAGGATATATATATATATATATATATATATATATATATATATATATATATATATATATATATATATATATATATTAAGACTACAAAATCAGTCAGGTATTCGTCCCCCCCGAGACTAGACCTCGTGACCTCTTGCTTTCAACAGGATGCTTTAGCCAATCGAGTTAGGCCCACCACCCCATAATATTTTTATTTATAAGTTTTATATAAGAGTTTAATTAATCTTTCAATTGAATATAATTTTCTTTTAATTAAAATTTAGATAAAATATATAGTTATCAAATAAAAAGAGTAAAATTATTTGCAATTCATGTACAAAATTATTAATATGATGTAATCTTTTTATTTGTAAGTTTTATATAAGAATTTAATTTCTTTGAATTAATTATAAAACATAAAATTGTTTATAAGAATTGATTAATGATTAAACATAATTTTTTGTCAATCAAAAGAGAATTACATATCAATTTTAAATATAAATAAAATATAGAAATAAAAATAAAATTGCTTTTCTTAATATATAATAATAAATGAACTATAAAACTATGATTAACCGTCCAACCATTAAACTAAACCATATTAAAAACAGTAATAAAAGACATTTAATTACGAATTAATAAAATAAAATATATCTATATACATCATCTTAAATGAATGGATTCCATCAAATAAAACCAGTATCCCATTAAGGAACATTAGTGGGTTGGCTTTCCACATGCATATGCCTTAGCTTTCCACATGCATATGCATTGGGTTTCCACAATACCTGATGGTCACCATGAGGGATATCAAAGGCAGAAAAAAATTATATACATTTAAAAAAACTGTTTTAGGTGCCATATACAAGTCATTATATATCTCTTATCTTTTGTAAATATATATTTTTTTATTAGATCAATAGTTACAATTTAGAAATTTTTTTTTCCTAATTAAAAATCAATTACCAAATATTAAGAATAGAACTTAAATTAAAATTCTATGTTAAATGTCTCTTTGAAATTTAAACTTCAATCTCCAATGAAAAATCATTTTTCATTACTTTAACCAATTAAATTCAATCCTTTGAACAACTTCATGGAAGCAACTATAAACTCCAAATTTTCCTAAACACTTCATTGCAATGTAAGCAACTATGTAACACTAACCTCTCTGAATAAACTAGAAACCCATTTTAGTCCTTGCAAGCTTGAACGATACATATTGGCGATCTCCTTCACTTCAGTCGTTAGCTCTATACCATCGCCCATGGCATTGAAACCTCCTGTTCGAATTACTTTTCAAACACTACCTTGCAAATCTAAGTGAAATCCCAAAGAGATGTATATTGGTCATCTCGATCTTCTTCTCCAGTAACTGGGTTTTCCAAGAACAGAGAAGATACGATCAGCACTCCATCTGCAATGTTCATTAGCAAGTTTGGCCAATCCTCCCATGAATCGCCCATCACATTGTTTCTTTTACAGTTACTGCAATATTAGTTGATTGAGATGGATTCTGTGGAAACAGTTCTGAGTCAGGAAAACCATCGTTATTTTCAGCACTCTTGGTGTTGTTGTCTAGCTGTGATACTTGTTTCACTGGCTGTTGTGAAGAAGAGTATGCAGCTTCGGCTGCAGCCGCCTGAATGTCTGTTGCAGAGGAAGTTGCAGGGCAAGGAAGCGAATGAATTGAGTCGGGGAAATTGAAATTGGCCGAAGACCCTCTTAAGGCCAAACCAGCTGCATCATGCGCACGAGCTGCCATCTCCGGTGTGGGGAATGAGCCCAGCCATATCCTCTTCTCCTTCCTCGGTTCTCTGATTTCTGATACCCACATCCCCCACTTCCTCTTTCTCACTCCTACATATGTAGGATGCTTTGTTCCCCTCCTATTTGCACTTACACTACTACTCTCCTTCCCCATCGATGATTTGAACAGCTTAAAACAATCCGTATGCTAGTAATAAATTTTGTAGCAATAAGTTTGTATAATATTCGAACACAATCAAGTCCTAGTTAACATTCTATTTACATGTAAAACAATGATAACGATGATAATACTAGTGCAAATACAGTACGAACACTATTAAATGTGGATTCCTCGTCCCATGAACTCAAAACAAAATACCACGCAAAGTTTACACTGCTAGATTTTTTAGTAATTTCTGCCCTAATCGGGATAACCTAGACTCTATATACGGATTTTTTCTATGGCTTAACAATGTAAGAGCTAACTGGATATCATCAATTCGCAACCAGAATGAACTTACTGATATGTTGTCATGTGTTCCTATATTTCGTCTGTTCTTTCACCTACTACACTCTAACAACCGAGTCTACAGAAAGATATTCGATTCCCCTAACGAACCTTCCTCCGATGGACTTATTGATATGATTATTTAGATAAATTTAACGTATATATGAATTATAAATAGCTTAATCTATACTGGTTAGACTTCACTGAAACGTTAAACAGTTTAATACTTCAACAGTCAGTACCATATTTGTTGGCCTTTCGCCTTCGTTGGTTGATTTAGGACCACTATGCTTCCAACGAAGGACAAAGCGTACGAGCCCACCATGATTAGACCACATTCTCAGCCAATAATAAGAAACCAATTTCTTTTTATGTCTAAGCAGTGTAACAACTCTACCACCCGTCACTGTTGCTTATCTAAAATGATTCTGTGCTTTAATATACTTTTAGTCATATTAAATAAGAACCTTAAACACGTTTGATTCGGATTAACCTTCGTTTTCTATATACATACCATGTTCCGAAAAGATTCAGTCATCATTTAAAAAAAATGTTATTTACAGATAACAAGCAACCTAATAATGAGGAAATCATTATATTTCCTACATCACCAGCGAACTTAAAAGAATCAAAGAGCATCACCGTATACAATAATTTTTTAAAACTGGAAAATTTCATGTTGGTAGGTATATTGTAACAAGTTTCTTAATAAGAAACAATTTATCACATTATACGCCTGGTTTAAGAAAATTTAAAATCTAGGATTATAATGACTTGATTCCAAACATTTAATTTCTTAGATTTTATATTTCTGATTCCTTAGAGTATAGCGATTTGTTTGTAAACACTCTTTTGGAAGGGAATAAAATCCTTTTCACATAAATGTAAGCTATTTAAATAATGTTTGCAATCTTGTATACAAGATTTAATAGAGTTAAATATAAAGTAGAAAATTTAAATTATTATTTTTAAATTAATTTGCAGGAATAAGATATTTCTTTTTGGAATAATAATGAAAAAAAGTATTAATGTTAAGAAAATTTTCTTATACAAGTAAAAAACAGAATGTCTGCAATGCCATTAATGTCTCTAGTTTTATAGAATTTCAAAAATATCTATGTATCAAATAGTATTCAGGTCAAAATCAACCTAGTTTATCAATTTTTGATGAGGTCAGGTTATGGAATGGAGATACTCTAAACTACTGATTGCCTATACAGTAAGTACCCAATGGGTAGAATAATTCATTAAGTTATATGCTTATTAGATTTATGTAAAAATGTTCTTAAAGTCTCTAATACGGTACTAAGGACCAAATATGTTGAGCATTGGATCAATGGTAGAGACAATACACATGTTTAATTCAATTTTTTGAATGGTGTGAACCGAAGTTTCTTCATCTTGTACAAGCTCTATCAATCTATAATATTTTGTTTTCCCTTTTATTCTAAATTTATTTTAGAGATTTAATTCCTTAAGATAAAGTTCAATATTCACCCAAAATAGAAGCATTTAAGCACCAAATTACATGACATTGTTTGGATGGTGAGTAGCGAAGGGATCTTGATAGTTTTTTTAAGTTAAGTTTTGAGGGAAACTAATCCTTGACTATTCTTATAGTTTAATTTTTCTTATGAATGAAGGAAAGTGTCTATAAATAATTGTTAGTGTTCCTAATATATTTGTGAAATAAACCTATTATACTACCGACATTATTTAGTCTCATGAACCTTAATCTTTAGGGAGAAAAGAAATTTATTAGAATAGTAATCCCTATAATTGTCATAGAGTCATATCAAATATTAGCGAAGGATCTATCAATTTTTGGTCTATTGAATTTATTTTTAGAAGAATTCTCGTATGGATCTCCTAGTTCCCTTACTGCAAATTATTCTTATTTCCTGTAAAAGAACTATTATTGTGTATAGAAGCGAATTTGCACCCCTTATGCAAAATCCCCTTTTACACATCCTTAACTTAGAAAACCAAATTTGAAGTCAAAATTTCACATCAGCTAACTAACTTCCTTCCACTTGGAATCTATCTATTGTGTTGGTAGAAGAATATTTATCGGGGATGCATGCATGACACACAAATGTTTGTGTATCGCGCTTATGTCCCTGATAGATTCCTGTGTCTGAAGGTAGTAGAGGCATTACACTTCCTATTGAGAATGATTTGTAACATCCCTCTTCAACCAACTAACCCTAAAAGTAACAAATTCTCCCCTCTTCCCTTTCAAATCCATTCATTCTCACTTCATTTCAGCTTCTAGCATCATCTCTTACAATCTCTTCACAAGCTCTTACAATCCCTCTTAGTAGTTCAATCCATTTTCTAGCATTTTCAACACTCCATTACAATGGCAACAACACTTCATCAACTCCACAAAGCAAGTGTGAAGCAAGCCATTGTAGCATTGGCTTGAGGTTTTAGGAGACCTCCCTTCATTGTAGTTGACGTTGTGGTGATTTTTCAAGCCATCTTTCTCCTCCATTGGCTAGTGAGCTCTTGGTGGAGGTGGTAATGGTTCACTCCTCTCCTTTTTGATTTGGTTGAGTAGCTCTTCACTATTTTGTAGTTTTGTTTGCATTCCTTCTTTCTTTACTCCTTCATCATATATTTTTCTATCATTGCTATCTGGATGTTTGTGGAGGTGGAAACACCAAAACGGGGGTCTGACTGAGGTAGACCCCTATACAACCCCAAAAAATTTCCCCTCTTTCTTGTGTGTAGGTGGACGTGTTTTTAGAACTAGCTAGAAAATTGGCACCCTGGTGAGATTATCTTCGTCACTCTAGCTCTCATTTATCTGCTTTATCATACCATTTGTATTTCTCATACTTTATAATTTTGTTTTTCTCGTTTAGGATTCATTAGCTAGGTCGTCATCTTATTTTTTGGAAATTCATATTGTATTCTCTATCCTTTGGTCATACAGACGCCAACACACCTGATAGACACCAGCACATCGTGTTTTCATTCTAGAACTGTGCTTTTGTCCTTGGGAAGACAGCTACTTAAGGTATAGTATTGAATCTAAAAATTGGCTCGCCTCATCTAAATTTGAGTTTTAGGTCTATGGAGTTATCGAGGGGCATTATAGTCCTCATCATTCTTATCCCTCATTTCAAAATATCCCTTTAAAGTGAGGTAAGTTATGGTAGTCATCCACTCTTGGCTCTCCATGACTTGGAGCCTTGACATGGTTGGTCACCCTCTCTTACATTTTTGGTGAACTCAACATGAACCAACATCTATCAATTCATTGGTGTTGAGACTCTTCCCTTGCACTTTATGATCATTGAACACTTGAGTGTTGTGAAGGTTTATGACCATCACAACCCAATCCATGACTTTTGGATATGTTGTTAGGAGAAGCATATGAAACCTTCTGATGGAAATGACAAAGGTCACTACTAGTTTCTCTAAAGGACTTTTTGCTTGATCTACCATTGGTCTTGTTGCATAGGAGTAGTTGTCGAGGGGTGAGGTATTGATCTTCGTTGAGATTGACCATGTCCCCACTTCTATGTTTCCTACATCATCATTGGTAGAAGAATATGGGGTCGGTTAGATTCCTTCTAAATATATTTCTACCCTTAGCAAGGGACTAGGTGACTTGGAGAATCACTTGGAAAAGGACCAAAAGATGGCTTGGGTTGCTAGGGTTATCAACAAAATAAAATATATGGTTGGAAAAGATCAAACAGGAAGAGAGCTCTTGGCTGGTATCTCGTCTGACTAAAGCATGTGCCACTCCAAAAAATCATAATATTGTACAAGGGGCCACTTTCAAAGACCATGAGAGATAGTTGGGAAAGTCGATACCTCCCACATTTATGTACATGGTCAATTCAGTCCCCTTCATCAGCATCCTTTCTTCCCTTAAAGGATCTGAAAGTTTCAAAGTAAATAGAATACCCTTTGGTTTTCACCCCTTCTATCACCTCTAATGGTGGAGGTTTTTTCTGAAGTGGCACTAGAAAAGATGGTTTTGGTGGAGGCCATGGGGTTACTTTGGAAGTAGAGGTGGCTCTGACGGAGGCCCTCTTGGTGGCAGTGGCTCTGGTAGTGTTCTTGACAATGGTCACATCGATGGTTCCAAAGGTGGCTTTGAAGGAGGCTCCACTAGACCTTTGTCATCCCAAGACCCTATTCTAAATACTCTTCTTTAGAATATGAGTAATATGTAAAGCCAGCTCGTGAGTCTCTCCCAAGCCTTTGTCTAGCCTATCTTTTAACCCTTTTTCTAACATAGCCCATTGTTAATTTCAATCCCGAACACTCCCTTCCCACAAGGAATGGAGATTCCCAAGTTTGAAAAATATGGCAGCAAAGGGGACCCACAAGTTACACATGTGTCTACCTTTAACACCTTGTATACAGACTTCTTCCCTCATGATGCGTTGATGGAAAAACTATTCCCTTGATCTCTTAAGGTTATAGCTCTCGAATGGTAACTATTCCTTATCTAAAAATTACATCTTCTCATTCGATCAACTTGTGAATCAATTCCTCTGATAGTTCCAAGCCAACATTAGACCGAAGATGACCTTTTTGGATCTCGTCCAATGTAAATAGGGTGATTATAGTGAAAATATTACTGATTTTATAGCATGATATCAAGCACTCTTCTCACAAATCTCATATCCGTTTCCCAATTCTGATGTGCAGAAGGTTTTCATAGGGAACTTTGAAAGACCTTGAGAGGAGAAATTTCCGCTTATGAAATACTCTTCTTTCACACATTTGTGCACTACATTACGAGAGTATCAACAAATGATAATTCAGTTTGGGGGATCCTCCTCACACTCTCATTTAGAAGGAAATTCCATCATATCAATCTCTAGGAAAGGTAAGGCAATTCCAAATGTAGTAGTTGCTATGAATGACAACAGCATCAGACATTATTGAAAATTCACAAAGTTTGCAGAATCTTTTTCTTCCATATGCAAATTTTTTTAAAGGATAAGATCATAACCTTGGATAATCCCAGACCTCTTAAGGAACCTTTCCCTAGTTGGTATGATCTGAATACCCTTTGTTGGTATCATCAAGTTAACGGACATGATACTGAATGTTGTATGCGCCTACATCATGAGATACAAGAACACATCGATGATGGTACTTTCATCTTGATGGAAATAAAAAAATATGAACAAATCAATAGCAAAGTGAATTGTAGATATACACAAACCCATTTCCATTGCATTCTACTAACATGATTATTGATCCCTCTGATTCAACCATTTAGCCCGAGGCATATGTTAACATGGTGACAATTACTCCTACTGCATAACCTATGCTTGACTCCTCGAATGTGACTTTCACATTGTAGGATTTTCCCTTAAACAAAAAGTCCTCTCCCCTCTACATTCTCACTCGCCTCAATGGTAACATTGTGAAAGGGGTCTTAGTTTACCCCGGGAGTCAAGTGAATGTCATTAAAGAAGAGATGATGTGGCTTAATTCATTACATAGAAAGGAATACAAAGAAAAAAAATTTACTATCCATACACACGATGGTCTTTCTCTTAATTCATAAGGCTCAATAAATTTTTCCATCCTAGTTGGACCTAGGCTTATATACATAGTCTTTAATGTTATTCCAAAGTTGGATCTATTCAGGATGAAGTTGTATATACCTTGGCTAGCTTCCATGAATGGATTCACCTCCATCATCCACAACTATTTAAATTTATCCCATGAAGGTGTTATGCATGTAGTGCATGACACTGATTACAAGCCTCTAGTATCCTATGGGGGATATTCTTTAGATCACTTTTGGCCTACCTCAGTTGGTTTGCTCCCTCCAAGAATGGACCTACTTTACAAAAACTATGTGAAGTACAAGACCAGGGCAAGGGATATCCAAGATTGATCTTCCCAGTAGCATCGCCTTCTTAAAAGGGAAGAGAGAAGCCCCCTTGTCCTTGGGATGGATCTCCTCCTCTTTCTAGAGAAGATTTTTGGATCAATATGTATGGCTTTTATCTACTAAATTTGATGATACCTACTTAGCATAAGCCTAAGATTAGGATATTAGACATCTATACTTAACTACCTAGACCTTGGTACTACTTTTATGGTATGGGAAAAGGTCTCCATGCAGAATCTTCTATGTCTCAGCCTCTATGGCTTCTGACCAATTTTACTTCCAAAATAGTAAACAGTAAGAGGCCTACTATCAAGGAATTAGAGTCAACTCCCCCTATTGTTTCTCAACCTGCCCTTCCTTCTCTCATTCAAGATATTTTCCCTCCATTGGAAATAGCTATAGTGGACACTACCATGCCTGAGTAAGAGACCTCTATCCCCTCACAACCTCCTATCTTTGGTTCAAAGAGTCACAAAAACTGCCTTGCATGTGAGCGCAAGCACCAGCAAAAGGATCTCGTGGATGAGCAGGCTACCTTGTAGAGGAAGAAAGAGGAGATGACCTCCCCTAATTTAGGGCCCCTGATGCATCCTCCTCTCTCCTCCCCTCTGCTTCCATTCAATCTAGTTCAATCTCGCTTCTAGCTTCCACTATGAGTATAAATGTGCCTAACCCCAAAAAGGTATAGGTGTTCATTGCTCCTTCAACAGAGCCACCCTTGTTGATGTCCCTTCCAAATGTACCTCCTTTTCCAAATACCATGGATATGTCAAAAACTTTAGTAGTATCTACTATGGTTTTCTCTTCCTCCTCTTCCTCTGCACCTCTAGCCTTGTTTGTGGGGAGTTCACATCCCTTGAAAAAGAAAAAGGTGGACGGTGGCCCTTCTAGCAACAAAGGATGTAAGAGGATCGCACCTTCTATGAAAGGTGGTCCCACATTGGCTTGTTTTGTCTTAGTGAAAGAACCAGCCCTAGCTTCCCCTAAGTTTCTCACCACTCCCAAGTCATTCAGTGAGCCAAGTGGTGAATCTCAAGCACTACCTTCTCCATCCATTGAGGTATGGCATGGAACTTCTATGAAGTACATGTTTAACACTTTGGATGAAGTTTCATCCTTGTCAGTGATCTTCACAAAATCATTGACCATATCTCCACAAGATCTAGTGGAGGATACCTTGGAGGGCCTTCTTCCTTAGCCCTTGTTGCAAGAGGGTCAAAATCTCCTCCTCTTAACATTCCACCAATGTAGGCTCATCTACCTTCCCCTTACGATCATCTAGATTGGGAAGTGGATGACCTCTTGGTCGATCAGTGTTAGAGAGAGGCCTCTTTTTTATCTTTAGATTAGATTTGTGTGTGTGTTGTGATGTGTTCCTAGATGAACCTTATCACCCTTTTTGGTGCTTGGATAAAGGTGTAGTTTTTTTTATCATAAAACTTCTATTTGTATCATCATTCTTCTATGTTTGTGATTGATTTTCAACAAATTTGGGATGAAGCAAATAGTTTGGGGTATTTAGGCTCCCCTTCCATGTTCACCCAATTTTTTATTTTTACTTTGTTTTCTCATGCATTCTTCACACAGTTTGATATAGTAGTGATGATAGTTCATTATATATATATATATGAGTAGCTTTGACCCCAAAATAACAGATCACCCCTATGCCCTTTGTTTGTGATGTCTTTGTCTCCTTTAGCTTTTATCTTTCTCTCTTCTTTGCTTGAGTTGTCCCTTTCATGTGTGATAATGCCATTACTCTTATTTTTAGAAAATGTATCTATTGCCAACAAATCTTTTCTTGAGAATATTTGCAAACTTTTTCAAAGAATCGCATTCTCGACTTGGACCCATAATAGAACATGTTTCCTTCATCATGGGTTCACAAAGAAAGAATTTGAGAACTTTCCTTTGAGGTGGAAGCAACCTTTACCTTCCCCTCGCAAGGGGGCATCTTCTTCCTTTTGAATTCCTTGATGAAGTAAATGTCTTTTAAAAGGATTTCTTGTTGATGAATTGAAATCTTGTCTACACTCTCAAATAGTTCATCCTTTGAGTGGACCCCTTTCTTCACACCGAATTCCGGAGGGACCCTTTTGAAAATTTTCCAACTTGTTGAAAATCTGTGTGACTATCCACTTTCTTTCATGTGTGGCCACTTTCAGACATGCTCTATTTGCAGGTAAACATGTCACTTTGTAGGTGCTCCTATGAAATCACTTTCTAACTTTGTGGAGTCTCCTTCTTCAAAATTCCTCCATGTGAGAGATCTTGGGGGATTCCTTCTTGCAGGTTTGTGGGCCTGTGAGGTGCTTTTACTAAGCTTCCTCTATGTGAGAGATCTTGGGGTTCAATCCCTTGTAGGTTTGTGGATCTATAGGGCACTTTTTCTAGGCTTCCATCATGTGAGAGATCTTGGGGTTCACCTCCTTGCAGGTTTATAGGTCTGTAAGGAACATTCTTTGGGGGTTTCCTTCATGTAAGAGATCTTGGAGGACACCTTCTTTATAGGTCTGTGGGCCTGTGAGGCGCTTCCTTTCTTAGGCTTCCTTCATATGAGAGATCTTGTGGGTGGCCTCCTTGTAGGTTTGCAAGCTTGTAAGATGCTTTCATTCTACAACTTCATAGTTCTGTGGGGCTATGGAGTCCATTGCCTATCCTGCTCTTTTGAGCTTTCCAAATTGTGATCTACTTCCTTGATGGTTTAGGTATACATTTCTAACCCTATTCACTCTTTTGTCTACTTTACTGAAGTAGTCATCAGTATTCATACTCACTAAAGTGGAGGCAAAATGTATAGGAGAAAATTTGCACCCCTTACACAAATTCCCCTTTTACACATCCTCGCCTTAGAAAACCAAATCCGAAGTAAAAATTTCAAATCATCTAGCTGAATTCCTTCCACTTGGCATCTATTTATTATGTTGGTAGAAGAATATTTGTCAGGTATGTGTGCACAACAAGTAGACATTCGTATCACACATTTACGTCCCTGACAGATTCCTGTGTCTGAAGCTAGAAGAGGCAATACACTTCCTATTGGGAATGATTTGTAACATCCCTCTTCAACCAACTGACCCTAATAATGGTAGATTCTCCCCTCTTCCATTTCAACTTCTAGCATCATCTCTTGCAATCTCTTCAGAAGCTCTTGCAATCCCTCTTAGCACTTCAATCTATTTTCCAACATTTTCAACAATCCATTACAACAACAAGAAGACTCTATCAACTCTACAAAAAAAGTGTGAACCAAGCCATTGCAACATTGGCTTGAGATATTGTGAGACCTCCCTTCATTGCAGTTAAGGATGTGGTGATTCTTCAAGCCTTCTTTTTCCTCCATTGGCTAGTGAAATCATGGTGGAGGTGGTAACATTTCACTCCTCTCCTTTGTGATTTGGTTGAGTATCTTTGTACTATTTTGTAGTTTTATTTGCATTCCTTCCTTCTTTACTCCATTATATATTTCTCTATCATTTCTATCTAGTTGTTCATGGAGGTGGAAACACCAAAATGGGGGTCTAACAAAGGTAGACCCCTATACAGCCCCAAAAAAAATTCCCCTCTTTATTGTGTGTTGGTCGCGGTACTTTTGGAGTGAGCTAGAGAATTGGTTCCTGGGTGAGATGATCTCCATCTCTATAGATCTCATCTATCCTCTTTATCATATCTATTTTTATTTCTCATAATTTATAATTCTATTTTCCTCATTTAGGTGTCATTAGCTAGGTCGTCTGCTTGTTTTCTGGTAGTTCATACTATATTCTTTGTCCCTTGTTCATACACATGCCAAGACACTTGAGAGATTCCAACAGACCATTTTTTCATCCCAGAACCACACTTTCATTATTGAGTAGAGGGCTACCTAAGGTACAATAGGGTGATCCCACAATACTGGTTTACAATTTCTGGGAGATCCTGATATTTGCTTAAATCACATATTTTTCGAAAATATAGTGATTTAAGCCTTGAAAATTTTCATTTGAAGGATTCCAATTGAAGAGGGTTTGATCAAACCACCTTAGATCAAATTTCCTTGGATAGAACCCCACTAGTTTTAAACCATACCTATAACAAAGTCTCCTTTACACCTATCAAAATGCTAATAAAAAACTACTTTTGATTTACCTTTCAAGGGATCAAATGAATTCATTTAAAATTTATTTTTCCAAGTATCTAGTCCTTATTATAAGCTTCCCAAAAATTATAATTTTAAATAAATTTAATTTTATTATTATATTTTTTTAATTTATTGTGAATGTAGGTTTTTCACCAAAAAATCAAGATCTTTGTTCTACACACGTGGAAAAATAGCAGATTATCAAGATCAACCTTCAATCGAGCTTTCGCATCATATTTATAATTTTTTCATTCTAAACTATTTGTCTCCACCAAACAAAATTGACTTTTGAAGTACATGACTATTTTCCTTCCTCAAATATGCTTTTTACAACTTTATAATTTTGCACTTTTGCATAATTAACAACTTTTCAATATTTTTGCACTATTTCAAATATACACCCCCTAGACACCTAATATTTATCAAATATTCTTAATGTAACAAAAAAATGGTCATAGTGACCTTATTTATACAAAAGGCACACCAAATCTAAAACCTAGACCTAATCAACCTTGATTGACAATTTTGGCTCCAAGGTGCTTTTGCACCATACACCCCAACTTGTAAATTTTCCAAATCTCTTGGAAATATTAATGTGACTTGTCCTCCCTTGTAATATTTATGCCTCTTTCCTTCTTGCATTCTTCCATCAAGTTCACTTTGTTTTTGGTTCTCACTATCCTCAACATGCTTGTCCCTGCCTTCACTTGTTTCTTGCTCCACTCTGTCATACTATTTTGTGGGGTGTCCTTTACCTTCTCCATCTTCAAATGTTTTTTTATCACCTACCTTTACACCTATACACTCATCTCCATCAATTTTGATCACTTCTTTCTCAGTCTCTTGCTTATACCACTCTCCAGTAGCTCTCTTATTTGCAATTTTATCTTTGTCAGCAATACCTTTACACCTTGCAAACTCTGTCAGACCTGTCAGTAACTTATTCACTATCCCATCACTATCACACTTCACTATCACATCAATCCCATCCACTTTACTAACTTTTTTTCTCTTACTCACTATACCACCGACCTCTATATTAACAACTTTCATCTGCCTCTTCTCTCCATTCACTACTGCTATAGGGCATATGATTGTCCCCACCAAAAAATATTCACTCATCTCTTGCCTTTCCAAATGATCTCTACTCTTATACTACTCTATCTTAGATTGAGGCACTTTCTTATCTATTTTCTTCCAAACAAAATCATCCCTTATGCCAACTGTATGTCCTTTGTTCTCACTCTTCCTCTCAACTCTATCATGCTTTACATTAGCTGCCAATCCCTTACTCTTACTTTCATCAACACTCACATATTCCTTTTTCCCAGTCATAATGATCTCACCATGGTATTTTTCCTCTTCATCCAATGGAGTTAAGAGGAATTTCCTACCATCCTTCGAAATTGTGTATTTTTTTTTCCTCCCATTATAAATGAGTGACCTATCAAACTACCAAACCCTTCCTAGCAACATATGGAAAAAATTCATGGGTAATATGTCACAAAAAACTCCCTATATTGACCAATCTGAAATTCAACAATTGATTGTTCACACACCACCATAGATTGATTATAACTAACCCATGAGACTTTATATGGATTTTCTCTAGGCACTCTTTCCAAATGAAATTTATCCACCATTTCACTAGATACAATGTTGTTAGTGCACCCTAAATCAACTATTACTTTCAATACCTTATTTTTGCATCTCTAGGTTGTCCTAAACAAGGCTCTTCTTTTAATTTTCGCTCTCACCTTTGTGGTCTTCAAAATTTGTCTATTCATCATCAACATCTCACCTACTTCAAGAGTAGCATGAAGAGTATTGGAGTTTGGACTTTCAGTCTCTTCCTCTTGAAGAATTTGTGCTCTTCTACAATTTTTATTTTCTCCTCCACTTGGTGTGGTTCCAAACTTCTTTGGACACTTGGAGAAAGGGTGACCAAAATCACCATAGTTATAACACCTACCTTCAAACTCATTAGAATCTTTTCTTTTCCTAAAGCTTGTTCTTCCACCTCTCCATCCACCTCTTGATTTAGGTGCTTGTTATCTACTTTTATCAGCATCTTCATGATTTTCTTTAGACTATCTTGTGCCTCCTCCTCTATTAATGTTACCTTTGCTACTTCCTTGTCTTTCTTGTCTTCTCTTGATTCTATCTTCTACCCTTACTGCCATTTGGAAACATTCTTCTACTATCCTAGGAGGGTTCAAATTGATTTCATCTCTTATGTTCAATCTTAAACCACTCAAATACCTAGCCACAATTTCAACCTCATCTTAATTGTGACCTACCCTAATAAATAACCTATGAAATTCATCAGTATATGACATTACATCCAACTCCCTTTGCTTCAAATCTTGTAATTTCATAAAAGTCTATATGGCATAATCTGCTGGTAAAAACTGAGCCTTTACTTTTGCTACCATCCTATCCTAAGAGATTATTTTGGACTTACCTTTCTTGACCCTATATTCCAGAAAAAAATTCCACCATGTTAGGGCTCGGCCCTTCAATTTTTTCTTTGCATATTTCATCATTTTGGACTCCAACTAGAGGGTTTCCTTCTTCCCCCGCATCTTCTTTATCACTTTGGTCTTCATTCACCATTCCTCTTCTCTGGTTCTTCTCCAGAGTTTCTATCCTCACCAAGGTGGATTCTTGAGACTCTTTGTAGAGGCTTTCCTTTTGGAAAAATTTCTCCTTCAATTCCTTTATCTCCTTTTCCATTGCACTGGCCTTTGGAGGCATCTTCACAATCTTGCCTCTTCACCTTCCAATCACAAACTGCAACTTTCTTCTTCAAGGAACTACTTCCTTTCTCTGCTACATTCTATGTAAGTAGGGGAGGAAATTCAACACACTAATCACAAAATTAACCAACAAAACAATTATCAGATACCAAAGCTCAATTTCACTCTCAACCAATTCACTTTGTTTCCTTGTAGCACTGTAAATCTAATTAATCGGGTATAGCTCCTCAATGACCTTCTCTTAGACCAACACCTAGACCATTTCAAGGACCCATAAAGAGACTCTATAACATATCTCAATCACTCTATTGGTTAATTTGGCACAATTCACTTAAATTAGGATTCTAATGCCAACTAGGCCTCAAATTAGGCCACTTTAACAAAGAAACTTTCCTATAAACTCTTCCAAAACCTCTAAAACCTTGGGGAAGAAATTATCACATGTAAAAACCTAAGAATCCACCATTCATTCTCAATAATCACTTCATCCAAGTTCTTAACTACAAAACCCTCTTTATTCTTCTAAATCCTAGGGTTTTATTGAAAATCTAACATACCACCCTTAAAGAACCTACTAACCACCCCAAACAAGTTCATTTAGGCCTTTAGAAACTCAAAAATCAACTACCCACACTACCCCAACAAGATTCTAACTTTAGCATATCAAAACCACAACAATTCATAAGGAAAACACCAAAATCCACCCTAGGGCTTCATTCCCAACTTAGCTCCTGACCTCCCCTACATAAAATCAACTTTCCCACACCTTTCTAATGATGATGTAGACCCATTCCTCAAGGCACAGTAATCACAGTATGAGGAATGGATCAATTTTCCATTTTATTTGACTTGCAAACCCTTAAGACTGTGTATATAGACCGGTTCAAGAAAATAGTCTATAAAATACACCAACTTCAATGAAAAACCTTCAAGGATTATTCAAATGAAAGATAAAACTATATGCTAAGTTTTCTCTTAGGAAAATGAATCATTGAACTATTGTACGGGCCATATAGTTTAGGAAATATGAAGAAAACTAAAAAAATCACTAAAAATAGGAGTATTCTTTATTTATTTTTCTTTCAATCTTCAAGATCAACCTTCAATTGAGATTTTACATCATATTTATAATTTTTCCATTCTAAAATAACTATATTTACTAAAAAAAACTGACTTTTGAAGTACATGATAGTTTTCGGCCCTCAAATATGCTTTTTACAACTTTAAATTTTGCATTTTTGCATAATTAGCAACTTTTCAATATTTTTAAACTATTTGCAATCTACACCCCCTAGACACCTAATATTCATGAATATGCCTAATTTAACAAAAAAATGGTCATAGTGACCTTATTTAAACAAAGTACACACCAAATCTAAATCCTAGAGCTAATCAACCTTGATTGATAATTTTGTTTCCAAGGTGCTCTTGCACCAATATTAAATGCATTTATTGAATTTTTCAGGATTTCAATTGAAATAAACCTTGGGATATGTCATAAAGGGTCTTTGGGTCCTATTAATGATTATTCAATGGACATGAATGCAAGGGTACTAAATAGGTGCAAGTAGAGTGTGAAATTGTACTATCTATGGAAGAAGCGAGTACAATTTTTGACACTATATTTAACCCCCACTTTATTAAGAAGGTGACCTAGGATCAAACTCACACTAAAGCTGAAAAATACGCATGAAGAGGGTTTCAAGTGTACAAATTCTAGTGAGATAGGATGACAATAGTCAAGAACGATGATCAAGGCCCCAGGATCAAGATCCTATGGCAAACCAACATAGGCACAAAAGAACACACATGTGAATAATGTATGAAGTGACAACAAGATACAAGCATACATTGTCAAAGACATAAGGAATAGAAAGAAACAAAAAGGGGTGGATAAAGCCTCGATAGTATATCTAACACGATGTGGACTAGGTCTAACCTATTTTTCCAAAAAAATATGTTTACAAGTGGAACACGATGTCCACTATGCAAACAAAATGCACGCTCACATGGGCTAGTGAAATCTAGTATCCACTAGGTGAGCCTCCAGAAAGGTGAGACAAACACACACATTTGTTGTGCACCCACACAAACAAGCAAGTGGCTATGGGAAAGTCATGCCTATGGTCGACTCCCATACATACTAACCATACCAAATCTATATATCCTAATAACTTTGATAAGGTGCCACACAACATGAACAATGGGATTCATGAGGCAAGAAAAACTTTGTATGCTAAGACCCAAGAAAAATAAATATGACTCCACAAGAAAACAAAGTGTGTTATGCAAGGTGGCCATATAACAGTTATTATAAATGCGAAATAGTGTAAGGTACATTCAAATGGTTTTTTTTTAGTTCATGTAAGGTCTTAAATTAGGGAACAACATTCCTAATGTCTCCAACAGAGGACCAATCAAAGAATAGAAGATTCACAACTTAGGGAATGCATTCTAGTTGGAATTTAGACTAAGAGGAGTATAATATGGTAAGAGAAATCACACTTTTGATGGACATCATGCCTAATGTCACCAAAAAGAGAAAGATTCATAGCATGAAGTAAGAACACCACATAATGAAACATGAGTTGTAATTTAAAATGAAAAAGAATAATGCCAATGTATGCCCCCACTTTAAATAAATTGCTAAACACCATGTTGTGAGAAATTACTTTAAAGTAGAAAATGATAAATTCTAACAATAAAGAGGACATGGGATCTTATTTAGAAAAATATATGCCAACTCATATGTTCCAAATAAATCTACATCATGAAAAGGGGTTCCCTCACAATCAAATCCCAAAATAATAGACAAGGCATCCATGGATTCAAGGTTAGTATTTCTTTGCTGCAATGTTGTTAGAGAGCTCAGAAATGTCATCATTCAAAAAATAACTCATGGAATGGGAAGAATGATACAAAGAGATAAAAAAAGAAAAGAAAAATATTTTGGGTCAACATGGAAGAGATCTAAATATCTTGATTCCTTGTGTCATCCCCAAAAGGAAAACACAAGACCAAGAAATGATAAAGGCTAATATTTTGGGTCAACATGAAGGAGACCTAAATGTCTTGACACCTTGCATCATCCCCAAAAGGAAAACACAAGACAAAGAAAAGATAAATGTTGATGACATATAGAAGAATGCAAATACAAATAGAGTAATTTCATAAAGAGAGAGATACATCAAATAGAAGGGTACATGGGAGATCACATTACGCACATGCAATCACACACATAACATGAAAAAAAAAAGGAAAATACAAGACTAGTAAGGAACATGTGATTCCACCTATAGCAAGTCATCCATATTCCAATCTTGTTTATTGTATGTGGAAGGTGGAAAACTAGCCAAAGGGACAATAGAAAGTGTGATATGAGGAGCATCACCAAGTTCAACACTTGGTGAGTCACTCTTTTTAGGAGGATCATCAAGGTTGTTATCATATAAGCTCATGGAAGAAGAAAACAATAAATTTAATTAATTATGAACAGTTTCCTCATTAATTTTAGCAATCTCATCATCATCATCATCATCCAAGTTAATCACAATGGGAGGTTGAATGCTAATGTCCAAGGAAGGTGTATTCCATGTTGTGGTTGTGATATAGGATCATTTTGCTGTGGAAAAGAGGGAGACTCATCTTGTATTGCTTCACTTGAGTTTGGATGTTGATTTTGTTTGTTATTTTCTTCATTTAACCTTTGAGCAATAGCATGATGTCTACACCTATGCTCAATAGCATTTTTATTTCTTTTGGTACCATTTTAAAGTTGTGTTTATGTAGGAGCGGGTTTATCAACCATAGGTTTCTTTTCTTCCCTTAGAGGAGGAATGAAAGGAACCATGTGAGGTTGTTCAACTACTTTCTCTTTAGCTTCATAAACTTGTTTTATCTTAGGAGGCATGACATGATTGTTTTGGTTGTCTCTTGGTAATTTGTAGGAGATAGGAAAAGGATCTATCTTGGGTTGGTCTTGGTTACTTGGAAGGGATTTTGGTTCAATTATGGTTTTTTCAAGGATAGGAGGCCCAATCATGGCTTGATGTATGTTTCAAAGGGATAATTCTGCTGTGTGTTTTTCCTTAAAATTTGGATAGGATTCAAAAAGTAAATCTTAATGATTTTTAATAGGTTTGATAGGATCGGTCCAAAAGAAATATAATGAGAAATTCCCATGAGATGAAATGGGATTAAAGCCACTATGGTGCATAGTAAATATCTCACCATCAAAGGGAAACTTTAAATATTTATACACAACCAATGAGATGACTTCCATGTAGCTTAGCCATGGATAACCAATCATCACACAAAATTGATCCAGTGTAGGGATGATGGAGAAAGAGACATCTAATTATTTTAGTCCAAATTTTAAAGGAAGGGTGATCAAACGTATTGTAGACCAAGAAAAACCATTATGAATTTTTATCCATGCTTTTGGTTTATCATATGTATCTTGATAGAGTTCATGCACAATAAGAATTCTTTAGTGATCATGTTCTCTCCATAGATGGGATCACTTACTATCCCATTAATGGGGTTATTATTGATTTAGATGACTATGTAAAGAGGAGCATCAGGTGCCTTTTTTATTATATCCTTTGATGACAAATTAATCTACCATCGGTCTCACAAAAATGAACCAATGATAAATAAGGGTTCCACCTTTGGGAGATCGTATTTGATCTATTTCACACTTTAATTCATTAGGAAACTAGATCCCTCAACCATGTTACTTGATTGAGGAATAGCTAGTGGATTCCTTGGATAATTGGATGGGGGTTCACCATTAAATGAAGCTTAAAAAGGGATAAATGCAAACACTTATGCAAACTCACTATGAAACCTAGAAAATTGAAAGAATGAAATCAAATTGATAGACTAAATGGAAAAAAAAGTACCCTAATGGATGGAGATGCCAAGTCAAGATTTTAAAACTATGAAAATTGATGTTTAGGCTTGCACTAGGACTAATATGATAGGTAGGGCATATAATTCTTTCTCTAGGGTTTTCAAGGAAAAATCTAGAATTCTTCTTTCAATTGTCAAGATCTATTGAACAGTGCTCAAAAGTTGTCTCAGGACTAATAATCCAAGTTAGGTGACTTATTCCACTTCACCTAAATTTTTAAAACACATCACAAGAGAGAGAGAAAATTTGTTTTGTTAGAGGATGGGGTTTTACCTTGGTCAAACTCCATTTTGTTAATTAAACATTGAAATGAAATGAAATAGCATGAAGGAATGATGAATGAGAAAATATAATGTTGCAACTCACTAAACCATTGAAATGAGGGTAACAAACCTGTGTGAAATGGATAGCATGAACGTGCATCTTGACTCTTAATTGAATGCTTAAATATTTGTCTTGAATGCATGTTGGAATCATGGAGCCTACATTACAAATGTTAGCTCACAAACACACATGATGCATGAATACTTTGACATGATGCTTGAATCTTGAGTATCGCTCCAAATATTTGATAACTTTCTCCTTAATAATCTTGATCTCATAAACTTGCTAGGATACTTGAATATTTGAAAGCTCTAGATCTTAGATAAAAAAAAATCTAGGTAAAATAATGGTTTGAAACCTTAGTTTTATAGGAATCCTATCTAATTTATTGTTTATTAGATCCCAATGTTAGTGTAATTAAATTAATTATTACACTAGCATAATTTAACTTAGGTCATTTAGTCCTAGGTTGCATTTTAATAAATCATTTAATAATGGGGTAATGTTCCCTTCCATGTTTGTAGGGATAACATTCCTTCTAAAAGATAAGTTGTCCTTCTACAACTTATCTCAACATTTAATAATTTTCTAGATAGGGTTTACATATTGTCACATGTTGTTAGATTATGACACGTGGAAACATCTCATGGATCTTAGATTTTCTCTTTTACCTATATAGTTAGGCATTTTGTACATTTTTAATCATCCAATCTCATAATGTAGATCAATATAGAATCTCCATTGTGCATGCCTAGTTGCAACACTTTCTGTGTGGTTCATTATATTTCCTAGCAAAGGTCCTCCATTGAAGACTATAGCTTTCGGGGCACTATGCATCCATAATCTCAACATGGTATCAGAGCTTGTCCAGTGAAATGTCATCCCTCGATGAAGAAAATTGGTGTGCGAGATTCTTTGCAGGCTTGAAGGTTTCCATTAAAGGCTACTTGATTCCACCTAGTCACCAAACTAATTTCTAAAGTAGATAGAGTTAGATTTGAGCTTTTCATTGTCTTCAAAAGGCCTTGAAACCCTAGGATCACTTGACCATTCATCAAAATTGGATACACCAACTCAGAAGCCATCAAAGGTATTTTTGGGTTTGCAAAATCAACTGTACTATCTATACAATTTCCAATAAAAAATCACCCCTGTCAGTTGTCCTCTAAGGTAAATTTTTGTTAGTCGGAGCACTTTTTTTTCAAAAAGAAATTGAGATTATATTTCTATTTGTTTGGCAAAAAAGGTGAATTTGTGGCCATTTTTCTATAGTTGCAGAAAAATATTTGGGTAACTGCTATTTAAATCACTTGTTGACATATCATAGGGTTCACATTTTTACATTCATCAACATTTTCTACATAATGTTTATGGCTTATATTTATCAGTTGGCATATAAGGGTTTTCTTATTAGCTTTAAATTCATCGATGGGATTTTTTTGTAATCGGTATTTGTTTTCATTTTTTGAATTGCCAAATCTTTGGCATTATTTAAAAAATATATCTATCGGTTATTATACAATCTGTAGGAAAAGGTTTTGGTTGGCATTGGTTGTACTTTAATAGAGGGCACATCATATCATCTGTTGGCCCATCCATTGGATGTTGTCTCTTCATTCAGCCTTTGGCTCCATCCTCCCATTGTCCTGCCGACCCATCTCCCACTGACTATTGATTATACTACCATTTTTTATTAGTGTTGTCCAGCCCAAGCCCACCATTGGAATTTTTCCATTAGCTAGTTTTCCACTGGCTCATTCTCCCATTGATGCATATGCTTTTTTTTCCCTCACCCACTGAAGACCTTGCTCGTATAAATGACCAAGGACCACTTGATCCAAGCGGCACCACCATTGCATGGTTGCTCTGCGTAAAATGTTTGTCATGCTAGCAGCTCCGGTCACCCACTACTATATTCGGGGGCATTTTTTTTGTCCACTTAAGCCCTGCAGTCATATCTGTGACTGAGGGATATTTTTTTAAAGCTTGGGTGCTAATTCTTTTGCACCAATTTATCCTGCAGAGTGCCAAATATAGGAATTTTTTTGTTTTATCATAACTTTTCACTAGGGTATCAAAAATTAGCAAACAAGATACCATAAAAAAGGTAATTTTGAGAACCTTCTAGTGGTGACATTAGTTTTCTGAAATTTTTCTCATGAAAAATTCTATAGGGCCAACTGAAGACAAAACCCTAATCTGACTCAAAGGCTCTTAACTTCATAACCGTTCATTGGGTTTTATTAATTCCAGCAACATCAAGAAGTATTTTCAGAGTTTTTTTTATTAGTCCAAAGCAATTGATCAATTTCAACTCTAGGTACTCTTGCATTGATTTTTTTAGTTTGGTGCATTTGTTAAATAACTTGGATATCATGAAGCTTGGGCAAAATTTTTTTGATCCTAGTAGCATCACTTCAGTTGTACATCATCTTTGGAAGCTTCTATTTGTTGTTGAAGGTTAGTGTCTTTGTGTTTTTTGTAGAAATTTCATTAAGGGGCTTGCATATTCTCCTTTTTTGGTTATGTTGCATAAGGGAAAATATCAAGAATGGCGGGATTGGATCACATCATCTCCAATCACTTGCATTGTTGCCAAAATTTTATGGTATAGTTCCCCGTCCAAGTGAAGGTATTCAAGAAATTTCTTGGAGTTGTACTAGGTACACTATTTTGGAGATCATTGGAATGCAAGTTGATTGTGATGTTTTGAGTTCTATTGATCATTGTGATTGTCCTCACATCCTTTGGACTAAGCTTTGGGAGAGATATGGAGGATCATACTCTCCACCCTTCCTCAATGGTCATGATTTAGAATGTCATTCTTTAGATCAAATACCCCACGATGATATTATTGTGTAGGAATTTGATTGCCTTGAATCTTCCAAAGAGGTTGACAAGGTTCCTTCAAGTGCTTCTTCTCCAACAGAGACTATTGGTATTCCTTCACATTTAGTGATTCCTTGTCTAGATTCATTGATTGAGGTTTCCACCATGATCATTCATCACGACACCTTAAGTTTTCTAAACTTGACATCAAGGCATGGATTCATTTTAGGTATCACTGACTTGGCTACTTCTAAAGGTTTGGAGGACATTCTTGAGGAGATATCACTCCTCTATTCAGATCCCACTTTGGAGAGTTTTGTTGAGTCTTCACATCCTTTTGGCTCAACCATGCTTGGGGATATTGAGAATATCTTGGAGGCACTTCATTTTTCTTTAGAGATTTCATGTATGAGACTTCTTCCCTATCATTCTATTCAGGATTTGAGGTTTCTTCAACATCCACCATTGGATTTGCTTCTTCCTAGTGGGAGACTTGTGGTTTGGACACATTTGGTGCTTCAGACTTCTTTCAGTGGTTTTGTGGACACTTCACTCAAGGGGGGCTATCAAGTCTCCATCATATTCATCACATCTTAGTCTTTGGATATTGTTCAGCATTGGGTTTTGCATCATCCTAGTTTGTCACCCTCTTCATTGATTGTGGCATATTCATCTTCAGGCATGGAGACATTTGAGTAGATTTTAGATACACCATCATCATCCATATTCATCCTTCCTTCAATTCATATCCATAATGGGAAGCATCCCTACACTTGTACTTGGTTATGTTTCTTCCAAAAGGGAGACAAGTTATTTTTCAACACTAAATCATGTTTTGTCTTTAGACAGTTACAATTTTTAGAGGTGATCACATCTTCTGGGGTGGCTATATAGTCTCACTCCTTCCCTCCTATGGGGGGGGCTATTGATTGTATTTTATCCATGTGACAAACAGTGTACTTAGGGGTATTTCAAAGTCCTCCATCCTTCCCATTCTATCTCACATTTTTTTTCATTTCATCTCCTTTTTGGAGAGGGGTTTTGTTGCCACTGGGTTTTCCCATTTTCTCTAGTTGTGGGATATTTTCTACATCTTCATGTAAATGGGTACCTAACATGGCCTTGTAGCTGAGACCCATCACCATCTTTGCATAATAATTGCATTTTCCTCCCTAAGTTGCACTTATGGGGGGTGTTAGTGTAATTAAATTAATCATTAAACTAGCATAAGATAACATAGGTCATTTATTCCTAGGTTGCATTTTAATAAATCATTTAATAATGGGGTAATGTCCCCTTCCATGTTTGTAGGGATAAAATTCCTTCTATAAGATGAGTTGTCCTTCTAGAACTTATCTCAAGATTTAATAATTTTCTAGATAGGGTTCACATGTTGTGACATGTTGTTAGATCATTACACATGGAAAAATCTCATACATCTTAGGTTTTCTCTTTTTCCTATATATTCAGGCATTTTATACATTTGTAATCATCCAATCTCATAATGTAGATCAATATAGAATCTCCATTGTGCATGCCTAGTTGCAACAATTTATGTGTGGTTGATTATCTTTCCTAGAAAAGGTCCTCCATTGAAGACTACAACTTTGGGGACCCTGTGCATCGATAATCTCAACACCCAAATGCTGACATTTGCAAAATTTGAATTAAAAACCTTGATTTCCTACATAAAACCAAAAAAATGCCCCAAACAGGACTAATACACCAAGGGTGGCATATAGGTCCCACCTAGGGGGATTAATACACCTAGGGTGGGATATTAGTCCCACTCTAAGTTTTTAGGCTGAGAGATTGTCGGGGGTTTAGAATATTAAAGGAATTTATTGAATTTATCATGATTTTGTTAGTAAAACGGTATAGGAATAACTAGAATGGAAGATTTAATAGATTAGTGTAAACCAAATTATGCAGTGTAAACCATATGGAGATTTAAACAACTATAAACAATGAAAATGAAAAGAATAGAAAACAAAACACATAACGCAGTGTTTACATGGAGAAACCCTTTCAGGAAAAAATCCATCTAGGAAGAGATGAATAGTTGTATTAACAACAATGGTGTTTCATAATACAATCACTCTAACTCCTCTTCAATCCAACAACATCTATGTACCTGTGAAACATCTCATAGTGTCTCCAACTCAACCCATCAATATATAGACTCACTAGGGCTCAAAATACCACCATAAAACATTACCATGGGTCAAAACAAGGTTAATAAATACCATGGTATAAATCCATTCGACCCCTTACATGCTAAACATGGTCGCTTACATGGCATTACACCCTTTTACAAGTTTTCATAAGAATTCCTAGAAAATAGGAGATGCTCTTACATGTATCATAAACCATCAATAGCTATCCACCACTTTTAGCCCTTAGAGTTGTAATAAAATTTGTCATAACATCCTTAAAAATAGGCTTTCCATGTCATACCACTAAGTGGGAATCTTTTGACAACTAATAACTTATTATTCAAGGAACCAACATGTGGAAAAAGTGCCGACACAAAATCTCACACCCCTTTTGATGGAGCACAAGTATTTAATAAAAATAAATGATATTTATCTGTAGGAAAATGTAAAAAAATAATAAATAAATAACTTAGGAATTTCCAAGGCTGAGACTCCTTGATTCCCAAAATTCTCCCACTTGTTGAATAACTTTCAAAAGCTAGGGGAATCATACCATAATGGAATCAACTAGGTACAAGAAAAAGGGCTTGTGGCCTTTCTGCACCAAATGAACTTATCTGTGCTCACAAGTTTGATAAGATAATAAAAAATATTATCCTTAGTGTCAATTTTCTTCAACTCAATTTGTTCATTAGAAACTGTTTCTCGAACAAAAATGGTATTTGCATATTTACATGCTTTTTCTAAGCATGATACATAATATTCTTGGCTAAATGAATTGTGCTCTCACTATCACAACCAATCTAAACTATCCTACAATAGAAACCAATACCTATATACAAAATTTATTATCATACTGCCTCCTTATAAACATAAGTAGAATCCATACACTCTACTTCAATGGTGGATAATACAACTATAGCCTGCCTTTTACTCATCCAACTCACTGCTCCTCCAAAAAAAGTAAACACATACCCATTGGTGGACCCTTGACTATCCAAGTCACCTGTGCAATCTGCATCAATAAATCAATGTATGTGCAATGACTTGACCACATTATTAGTACAATGATAAACCAAGCAATAATTAGAAGCACTTCACAATTAACTAAACACACTTTTAATAAAATTCCAATGTTCTTTACCATGGTTAGACATAAACCAACTTAGAACTCCCACTGCCTGGGCTATATCTAGTCTAGCACAAACCATTGCATACATCAAACTACCAAAAAAACTAACATAAGGAACCTTAGAAATATCCTAAATATCATCATCAGAATTAGGACACATA